>CAEFZY010038033.1:0-21395 GCA_903066815.1 Brachyrhaphis roseni
CACACACACACACACACACACTCACAGACAGGTCAGGTAGACCTCCTGCTGTTTGGGTTTTAAAACTCCTTAAATTGTTTTAACTGAATGATCCAGGAAACCTCAAACTAAATGTTCTGCTGTTAAATCGAAGAAAAACACATTCACTCCTAATCTGTCCTGATATTATAACACTGACAGCATTTCACCACATGAGCCACACACTGCAAAAACATAAAATATTTACCAGTATTTTAGTCTAGTTTCTACTGCAAACATCTTAGCACACTTGAAAAAGACAAAACTAACTTTCAAGTAACTTTTCAGTGTCAAATAGCAGCTTGTTTTAAGTAAATAATTACTTAATATTGATGAAAAAAGTTCTAGTTCCACTGATATTAGTGAAATAATCTGCTTGAAAAATTACTGATTCATAACAAGTTGTTTTTTATTGCTGAAAAGTGACTTTTAAGTTAGTTTTGTCTTATTTCTAATGTTTGAAGTTATTTTCTGTAGAAATGAGAGCAAATGTATTTGGTAAGATTTTGTGTTTTTACAGTGTAGGGAAACAAACCAGATACTTTATATTAATCTATTAAATATAACATAGAACATGTTAGCTTGACTGTTTGTAGCATGTTGTGATCAGGCATTACATTATGACCATTTTACTAAAGATTGGGATCAAAAGTAGCGACTTCTACGCATCACCTGGATTCTACAGTGAATCGATGAAACATCCTTCTCACTGAAATGTTTTTATTTCACTCACTGCTCATCCTGGTGCTGGTTCTGGATCCAGGTTCTTTAATCAGAACCATTTCTTACTGACTCATAGGACATTCATTTTCTCTCTGGTTGATCCACCTTAGAAATTAACTGTTAACATTTTTAATTAAAAACCACATTTAGTTAATCTCATAGTTAAATATCCAAAATGTTATCAGTAAAAGCTTGAAAAATGTAATTGTTTCTGGAAATGTGTGAAATCTGAAAAAGAAACCCTGATTTCCAACATGAACATTTCATCTTGTTTCACTCCCACCAGTCAGTGGTCATAATGTTTTGGCTGATCAATGTGTGCAAAGTTTTCTGCAGAAAGTAAGTGTTATCACATTTTCATCACAGGAAGAAGAAAAACCTCCAACTACACTTTACACTCTGTGGTTGGAGCCGTTATAGATGGAAAAAAGAAGCAAATTTACCCCGAAAAACCTGGAAATTTAAAATTAATTTAAGAAACTTTCTGCCAAAAATCCGGAAAATATTTGAGACAAAACAAGGAAATTTCTGAGTTAAAAAAATCCTATTTACGAGAAGATTTTTGACTTTCAGAAATGATCTGAGTTTCAAAAGTTGAAAGTTTTTGAGTTTTGAAACTCAGAAATTTCTACGTTTTTTTTTTCTCCTCAAAAATTTCTGAGGTTAATCTAAGAATTTTTACCTAAAATTTCCCTAATATACTGTTGTATTTTTATATGTTTACTTTAAAACAAACATAAATGTAAAGCTTTTGCCAAAAACTCCTGACACAACACCAGATCTGAGTCTGTGTTCGAGTTTCATGCATCTTATTTTTTTACCAGCTTGTTTGCTGTGATTTTTAATTTCAATATTTTTGAGGACTTTAAATAAAGACGCGACCCACAGAAATGTTTGTGAGCTGGTTTGTGAATGAGAGACGACAGAAATGTGTTGGATCTGATTTATTTGAAACAGAAGCAGCTGCATTTTTTTAATTTTAAATTAGTCTGGTTTCTGGCGCTAGTTAAAAAAATAAATACAGAAATGAAAGAAATCAGCTAACAGGTCCTGTACCTTTAAAACGATAAACTAATTGAGATTAAGGCATCACTTGTTTTCCTTCTGAGCTGCGGATTCAATATAAAATTAGAACAGTCTTGGCTAAAAATTTAAAAGTGCAAAACAAAATGTCTGCTGTTGGTTCTAATACAAACGAAGGCACTAATGTGGCACTAAGGACAGAAAAACAAACTAAAAACTAACACAAAGTGAGCTGGAAGCTAAAAAACAAACCCATTCTTGTTTCATAATGCTTGAAGAGGACGAGTGAAGATGGCGGTGATTCGCTCACAGAGCCAGTTCTGCCATGGCCCGCTCCAGCGGGTCGCTGGTCCAGTAGTCGTGGTCCCAGCCCAGGAACCAGCCGGTGAACGTCGGCGGCTCGAAGCCCTGCTTGATCTTGACGATGGGGGTCCGGGCGTCTCTGTTGGCCGGGTCGGTCTCGATGTAGCGCACCGCTGAGGGAGCACAGGAAGCCATCTTTACTGTTTTCATCAGGATCGTAACTGATTGGCTGAATGTTCTTAAAGGGCCGGTTCTTCCAGAATGTATTGATAAAACCAGTTAAACTGGTAAAACATCAGCATTCAGTAAGTGTTTCTTGAAATTAAATAACATTAAACATCTTTTCAATCAAAATGACAGATCTTGTGGTGCTAATTTAGGAATATTTGTAAAGATAACTTGAGGCTGAGGCAGCTGTCCCTTTTTTGGCCAATTTTGAGAAAAAATTGCAGTAAAAATCAGAAAAAAGTTTGATTTTTATGTGAATTTTGCAGATTAGTGAAAAACTGGAGGGAGTTATTGATGTAATTTGGAGTCAAGAGGGCAACATATAAAGCTACAGCGGGCCAGATTTGGCCCCCGGGCCTCGAGTTCAACACCTGTGATAGCCCAACATAAAATGGAAAAAATTTAAAAAATGTTTTTTCTTTTAACAGTTTGAATCCCTTTTTATGGTTTTGAGTCATTAATGATATACAGATTTAAAAAAATGTCTTATGTTTGAGCAGGTAAAACTAAAAATGAATTTGATTTAACTAATTTTGTGAGTAGTTTAAATTAGCCAGTTTTTGGCAAAAATTTGGACACCATCAGTACTTGAATTTAGACAAAACTTTAGTTACGAGTTACAAATAACCTTTCAGCAAGATATAGTAGCTTGTTTTAAGTCAATAATTCATTAATATTGAGGAAAAATTCCAGTTCATTTATAACATGGGAAAAATGTCTTTTTATAAGAGAATTAATCTGCCAGAGGAACTAGTACTTGGTTGCTAGGTGATGGGCTGGGCGTGGCTGGGGTTGCTAGGTAACGGCGCCAATGGAATATTCTACCAATGGGACTAGAACTTTTTAAAACCAATATTAAGGAATTATTGACTTAAAACAAGCTCATGTTTTTGCTGAAAAAGCTAGTCGTTTCTTAATTCAAGGGTTATCTGCATTACAGTCTAGACTAAAAATAGTTGGCAAGATTTTGTGTTTTTACAGTGAACTCTTTGGTTTCTGAATGTTTTCTGTTTATTCTCACCAGACGCCATGGCTTCAGTTTTTTCTTCCTCCTGAGCTTCATTCCCGATCCAAACAAACACCTGAAGTGAAAAAGGTTTGGTTTGGTTATATTATCATCCTTATTAGCACAGAACTGATAGCAGACAGGAAGTTGTGATGTTTACCTGCTCCCAGGTGTCGAGGATCATGACATCATCAGTGGCGAGGTCGTCCTGGGTCATCTCCCCGGGAACCTCCTCGATCTGTGAGGGAGAACAGTGGTTGTTGGGTGAACCGAAGCTAAAATCCCGTCTTAGTTTTTTTTCTCTGGACATTGTCAGGAGTTTTAAAAATTTTTGGAAGAACTTACGATGAAGTTCCCGGTTTTATTGGAGCAGGCGAAGAGTCGCGGCGGGTGAGCGTCCATCTTGTCCTTGAGTCTGGTGGAGGTGCGGTACTCCGCCTTCCCGCCCAGAGCGGCCCAGAACTGATCTGGAAAAATAACACATCGTCCCTTTAAGAACCATTTGTTTTCCAGTAAACCTCGTTTACTGTAGCTAATGACCGCCTTGCACTGCAAAAACACAATGTCTTATCTTTTGGTAAGTAAGACAAATCTAACATACCAGTAACTTTTCAGCATGAAACAGGAGCTTGATTTAAGTGAATAATTCCTTAATATTGATGAAGAAGTTCTAGTACCATTGATAGATTATGTCACCTATAAAATAGGAATTATTTCTGGTATAGGTGAAATAATCTGTCCACATTTAATCAATATTAAGGAATCATCTACTTAAAACAAGCCCCTATATCTTGCTGAAAAGTAACTTCTAAGTTAATGTTGTCTTATTTCACTAAGATATTTCTACTAGAGACCAGACGACGATTTCTTGGTAAAGTTTTGTGTTTTTACAGTGCGCTCACCAGTTTCTCCTCCCTCTGAAAGCTCGTCGGACGCAGACACTCCCAGGATGCCACACAGCTGCTGAGCTCCCTGCTTCTCCGTGTCGCTGGCGCCCACTCCCACCCACAGGGAGGCGCCGTCGGGGCTCACAAGAAGGAAAGCGTCGTTGGAGTTCAGGTTGGAGGCAACGGCGTCGAGCTGCAGGAACACAGAGAGGCTAAAGGCTAACGGGCTAAAGAAAACAAAATCTGTTTTAGTTTTAGTTTCTAATGCAAAACTAACAAGTAGCTTTTCAGAAAAATATAGGTGCTTGTTTTTCTATTATGATTCCTTAAACAGGTTAGGACATGTCTGTCTTCACTACAGCTTTTGCACAAATAATTCTTAATCAGATTTTAGTCAAATTAGTTCTTCTTATTTTGAGCTGTTTTCGGGCATCTTGTCACTTTAAATCCAAATAATCTGCTACTATTCTCAACGTTTACACTCACACGTAAAAATGACTGCAAACAAATGTGTAATTATATAATTGTGCAATTGAAAAGCAGAAGTGGAGCCTCCTGCGCAACAACAAGAATACAGGTTTCTGTATGGTAAGTCAACAGCAAAGCACTTGTCTTTTCCAGCAGCCATTGTACGGCACATACAGTGGTTAAAACTAGCTGACCAAACTTGCTGGAGCTCAGCTTGGGTTGCTAGGTGACGGGGCAGAACTCTTCTGGGGTTGCTAGGTAACAGGTGAGTTCCCTAGGTTCCTGATTGTGACTTAACAATCAGGAAGTTTTTGAAACGTCTCATTTTCCAGACACCAAGAAACAATAACCAGCAGAGTGAATTTTTTTATGTATAGGCTGTTTTTAGAAGAAGTAGAAACCCAAAACGTACAAAATGTGAATTTTGCATAATAGGTCCATTTTAAGTCAGTAAATCCTTAATATAAATGAATAAGTATAAGATATAATTGAAATGATCTGACTGTGGAATTAGAACTTTTATATTAATATTAAGGAACTATTGGCTTAAATCAGGCTCATATTTACTGCTGAAAAGTTACTTGTAAATTAGTTTTGTCTTATTTAAAGTGTAATTAGATACATCGGTGGAACATGAGTCAGACGCATATGAGACAAACAATGCAAACTGTTTTGACATTGTTTGCTTACATAAATATATGAGCTCACATCAGTTTCACTGCAGAATTAGATAGTTACTAAAACAACGCCACAGAAATGCAGTTTTTAGAGCAAACTAACGAAAAGTGAAGGAGTTAAAATACCCAGATCCTCTTATTGGGGTTCCTTAATATTGACTTAAAAGTTCTAGTTTGACTGGCAGATTATTTAAATCATAGCAAGAATTTTTTATCATATGAAAAGTGAAATAATCTGCCAGTGAAACTGAGTGGAATTATATAATGTTAAAAAGTTACTTGTAAGTTAGTTTTGCCTTATTTCAATTAGACATTTGCAGTAGAAACTGGACTAAAAATACTTTTAGTCTTTTTGCAGCGCATCAATTCGTAGTCAAACAAGAGCAAATGGTGTTCGGGGACTATTTTCAGCAGCGGATTAATACAGATCTAGAAGGTTTATGGTGCCAGCAGGACGGCGCCTGAAAATAAACTACAGTGTGTCTGTTAATAACGGAGCAGACCTCTTCCTGCGGCGCTGCACGGCGTCTAATCTGCTCTGAGGCGCAGAGGAATCAGCTCTGCTCCGGCTAAGCAGGCAACACTTGTTAAGGCTGGCGCCGCGCCGCTTCATGGGATAAATGGACTCCAAATAGATAAACGAGAAGCAGACAGAATGACGTGATGATCACCACTCACCTCCACGGCTCTGGTGTGCCCCGCAGAGCTGGAGCGCACCTGGAAGAGCCGGGTCTCCGCCGGAGCCGACTGGCCGCCGTCCCTGGACGTCCCCCCCCTGTAGACCACCATGGGCTGACCACCGAACAGGCTCATGAGGTGGGCCGGCTCCTTGCCCTGGACCACCCTCACCTGGCGCACAGACAGACAGCAGCGTTAGCCGGCCCAGGCGGGACGCTCAGCGCTCAGAGCTGTGAGTTATCCACACCAAACGCTCCACAGCGACTCATCAAATGCTGATCAATATCAACCTCATCAAAACGATCAATTAACACAATCATGTTATAGTCGACACAATCACTGCTGAGTGCAAACATGTGAATGGAAATGTGAGTTGTCATTAAAACTCTCTACAAGCAGGTTGAGACTCAATGTTAATCCATGTGCAAACATTGTGATGGAAAGTTTAGTGGAAGGAAAAACTGATTAAAGTAATACAGCTGCTTACTGGCACCCTCTACATGTAGGGTAAGCCATGATAGACCGTCTCTAAACAAGCTGGCTGTTCACTAATACTTATTGATGGAAAGTTTAGCGGAAGGAAAAACTGTTTAATTTTGTGCACCTACAGTCATTTTGAAAAGAAAGTACACCCTCCTTGTGTTCTATCTTTCTTTTCAAAATGACTGTAGGTGCACAAACTTAAATTTTGCATAGGATTTATTTAAATTAAAACGATTTTGAGCATTGCAAAGGGGTTAATTTGGAAGTGATGATGTGGCAGAAGGGCATTTTTCTACAATGGCGTATAAAAGCAATTGTGGATTAAAATGGAGGAGTAAATTACTGCCAAAAAACTCAGAAATTTTCTGATTAATTTCAAAATTAATTTGTATGAAAAACTTGACAGTTAAAACTTGGAAATTTCTGAGTTTGAAAAGTCAAAATTTTGTTGGAAACAACTCAGAAATTTTGAGATTAATCTTAGAATTTTTCTGTAAAAAAACGTGGAAATTTTAGTGTTGGAAAAATTACAAATTTGTTAGAAACAACTCAGAAATTTTGAGATTAATCTCAGAAAATTGTCCAATTGTTTCAAAAGTTTAACTTTTGATCCACAAGGGCCCCGGTACGCCGTCGCTGTATGATTCTGCATGAACGGATTGTTTTCTTGCAGCAACATAAACACAAGATGTTTTCCATGCGAAGTGAGGTCACAAGTAAAGGTCATACGTTAGGTCAGCATCAGCGGATGAGAAGCAGGCGGGGAGGGAAATACCTGAGTGGTTATAGGAGCACCAACAACCTGAGGAGGCAGAAACCAACGAGCAAAGAAGCAGCGGAAGAAAACAAAAAGAATGTGGAATGAAAGGATGGAAAGGTCAGGAGGAAACGGAGCCGAGAGTTCATGGGCGTAAGAAAAGAGGGAGTTGCCATGACAACAACCTGGACGGGACCGCCGCCGAGCTCGTCGTCCAGCTGGGAGCCGAGGATCGCGCAGGCGCCGATTTCGTCCTGACTGGAGTCCGAACCCTGCCTGGAAAACAAAACCAAATACTTTGGAAACAGGGAAGTAATGAGGAAGTTTTCATAACTTTGAAAAACCACAAAACATCAGAGGGCTGTATTCATTTAAAGTTTAGTGGAAGGAAAATCTGTGGTTGAAAATTATTAAAAATTCACTACAAAAGCAAAAAATATATATATTTGGTCTAGTTTTTAGTCCAAATATTCTTTGAAATAAGACAAAACTAACTTACAGATAAGTTTTCAAAAATATATAGCAGCTTGTTTTAAGTACGTAAATAATTCCATAATATTAATAAAAAGTTCTAGTTCCACTGGAAGATTATTTCAAGTATAAAATTGGAAAACTGTCTGGTTGCAAATTAAATAACCTACAAGTGGAACTAGAACTTTTTCATCAATTTTAAGGAATAATTTTGCTTAAAACAAGCTCCTGTATTTTGCTAAAAATTTACTTGTAAGTTAATTTTATCTCATTTCAAGTGCAAGAAAGTAAAACATTATTGGTAAGATGTTTACGGTGTGGAGAAATTTTATTTACATTTTTAACAAGCCAAATACTTGTCTACGTTTACATAAACATGTGAAATATAACATGTCTTCTCACCACATGTAGATGATGTGTCCCTGCCGTCCTCCATGATGGTAGTTGTACAGGATGATGTAACTGTCTCCTCCAAAGAACTGTCCATATGTGGACGGATCCACCGCCACCTTATCGGATCCCTCAATGCGCCAGATCTGACATGGTTACAGACAAATAGATCCCATTAAATCAGTATTTGTCTTAAATATCTGAAATATTTCCACCTGAAATATTCTGCTAAACTCACGATAATAAGATTGATAGATTTAATACTGCAGATTAATGAGTTTTATGTGTTACTGTAATGCTTTTACTTTTAATTCATAAAGTTAGCAGAGAGAATTATGGAGCCCCCTAGTGGCTGTGGGGGGAATTTTATTTTCTTTGGCGTTAAATCTCAACAGTAACATTAGGGCCAAGAAAAAATAAATGAAATTCTGAGAATAAAGTCATAATTATCAATACTTTTTTCTTGTATTACTTAGATTTTATCCTCTTACTATTATGACTTTATTCTCATTATTTCGACTTTAACGTCGTATTTTATCTTTATTCTAATAATATGACTTTATTCTCAAATTATTTCATCTTTATTGTCGTATTCTAACTTTATTGTCATAAGTTTACGACTTTATTCTCGCACAGGTCTATTGTGATAGAATTAAGAATATTCTGGTAATATTATGACTTTATTCTGACATTATTTCAACTTTATCTTTATATGGTTATTCTCATAATATTATGACATTCTTGTAATTTTGACTTTATTCTCATATTATTTTAACTTTAGTCTTGTACGACTTTTGTTCTCAAACAAGTTTATTGTCGTAAAAGTAAATATTGTAACATTCTGACTTTATCCTTTTGGATTATTTTTTATTTTTTCGTAGCATGGCTCTAATACTCCTTTGTACTTTTGCGATTCAACGCAGAAGGAAAAAAAATCCCCCCCACGTCCAGTAGAGGGCTCTGTAGCTCACTGAGAGCTGTTGCGTGCTCATCCACCAATCCCATCTCACCTGCTTCTCTCCGCTGCCGTCGTCCACCATGCCGTGCTGCGCCGCCATGGCCGACGACTCATGCAGGCTGGCGGCGTCGAACACCACCTTCTCGATCTTGGCGATGCTGTTGGCGATGTAGGCGACGCCAAGACCCTCCGTCTGGTCTTTGTCGCGCCAGTTCTTGAAGAACTGCTTGAAGAGCGGCGTCTCGCCCGACTCTGGCAGGATCTGGACCTCCGTGTGTTTGGGGTAGCCCATCTTCTTGATGAACTCGTCGGCTGCCTTCAGCGCTGCCTTTCGTTCGTCCATGTTAGCGTCTTTCCCTGGAGAAAGAATCACTGAGTTCAGCTCAGTGATTCTGAGAAGTACGTCCTGTGAAGAAGTTTACGCTGACCTTTCCAGACGAAGATCTTTCCGTCGGAGCCGTGGTCCAGGATGAAGCAGTCGCCGGACTCCAGGGCGCTCTGAGCAAACGGATTCTCCGCCGCCACCAGAGTAATGGTCATGCCGCCGCTGGCATTGGAAACCTGGAACATGTGAAGCAGGAAGCGTCATGTCCCAGTACCAACCAGTACGACGTAAGAAACCAACCAGAATGAGGACAGATCTGTCCAAAAGTCCACACCAACCAGGACTGAGGAGAATCTGGAGAGTTGGGATTGGATTGGTTGGGATTACAGCTTCCTGTTGCAGTAAACTGAGCTCTAGCACTAAAGCTAAGTTTAAGTGGACACCATTATTTTGATGTTGATGTCAATAATGCTAACTTCCTGTAGCGACTAGTGCTGTTACAGCACTACCGCTAACTTCCTGTAGCGGCTCGTTCTGCTACAGCACAACCGCTAACTTCCTGTAGCAGCAAGCTTTGTTGCTTTGGATGTGAAACGTTTGGGATACCTGCTAACTTCCTGTTGCGGCTATAGCTTTGCTTAAGCCAATTTAACAAATGTTTCCCCTGACATGCCCAGTTTTCACTGCGGTTGGCTTTTCATTGTTTTTCAGGTGACCAACAGTTAGACTCAAATCGTCTGGTTTTGTGGTGATGTTTACAAAGTGTAAAATGACTGACACACCTGAATCTAACGATTTGGATGGTTGAAATAGTGCGGGATGTTTGTAAAGCAGTTAATAGGACACTATAAATCCAGACAGTGTGTTTTATTACGTTCACACACTTAAACTAGAGGAAGTCAAACAAGTGTAAAACTTTCAGAAAGGAGATGTTTGGTTTTGTGTTATTGTTCTCCTCTATGCAGACGACACTCAGCTGTTTGTAATGTTGACGCTAGTCGCTAATCCTGAGAACCGTTTAAAATGTAATCAGATGAAGTCGCGGTTTGATTCGATTCTCTATGCTTCCATCTATCATCTGCTCACACATTCACGCTCTAACCTTGTATAGTTTCGCCCGCTTCCTGTTTGAAGCATCAGCTGTGATGTCATCTGAAGCCCCAGGAGGCAGATCTGGTTTGGGCCCTAAAACCTGTGAGCAGAGGCAGCGGTTTCAGTAAACATCTCTGTTTGTATGGTTGTTTGCTTCAGTGGGTTTACTGGTCGGACCTCCGTCATCTTCTCCCTCTCCGCTCCCTCGTCGCAGACGTACACCCGGGCCCTGCCGCTGCGCTCGTTGTCACGGATACCCTTGGCAACCTGCGTAGCCTTGAGCTTCTCGAAGCGGTTGCTCTGAGAGCCGCACCACTGGTAGATCTCCTGTGGGATGAGAGGAGGAGCGTTTGGTTCCCAGAGATTCTCTAATTAAATTAGAAGCAGCTGGTTTATTTGTTTCTGGTGACGGTCAGGTGATATTTTGTTCCATAACTAATGAGGATCTGCTCCGTCTGACTCACAGCCCCCAGGTCCAAGATGAAGCAGTCGCCTTGGTTGAAGCTGTCCCAGCTGACTGGCACCTCTGTTGCCCGGACGACACGCCGACCTTTGACCTGGAGCACCCGCTGCACCGACACCTCATTGGTCACGACGTGTTTGAACCCAGAAGCCACGCCTCCTTTCTGGAAGGTACATTTATATTTATTTATTTCAAACAGGTTTTTAAACATAAAGAAAAGAACATATGCATATTGAACCTTTGAATATTATTGTTCATTTTGAGATTATTGATACGTGATCGTTGTGATAGATTAGCTACCGCTGCTATTAACTAAGCTAACACAGCGGCAGTTGGTTAGCTAACTAGCTAATTTAAAAATCTGCTACACTTATGATCTGTCAGAGTTGGTATTTAGGTCGACTTTTTTATTATTTTTTAACTGAACCGAAACACCAAATTCCACATCACATCTACATGTTCAGGTCTTCATAGTCAAGCTAGCATCATTCAGCTACTTCTCGCTACTGTTTTCTTAATTAAAACATTTTTCTGGCCTAGTTATCTAGTTGTCATAGTTCACCAAAGCACTGAATGCTTGTTTTCCTTCGTATATTAGGCGTACATTTAAGATTTAGCACATTATGTTGACAACATAACAGCTAAAACCATGCTAGTCATCGTTAGCCAGCAGCTTTTTGCCCTAAAGCAGAGAATTGTGATGCAAAGGATCCATGCAACTACGTTTCTGTTTGTAAAACAGTAGGAAGAACTAAGCACTTATTTAATTAAATTAGAATTTACTTTTAGGATTTTAAACTAATATGTGTTACAACAACATATAATTTCACTTTGGGATCAATAAAATATTTTTGTAATTTGAATATTACAGTAAACAAAATGATTCCAAACTGATTTTCATACAAGGACAAGTAAATTTACTGACCCATAATTATAATAATAATGGTAATAATGACAGCTGTAAACAACAACTACTAATCAGTTAAATTAATAAATAATGATGTAAAATGACAACAATAATCTAATAACTATGCTAATGACATTAATTTTACATTTCAGTTCAAAAAAATCAAGTCTGCAAAAACTTCTTTTAGTTATTATCATTTTAAAACGTTAAATGTTTCCACAACAGGCTGGATTATAATATAATCCCAGTTTGACGTCTTACCATGTACTTGATTCCAGATTTGAAGTAGCCCAGAAACGTTTTGGACTCGTGTCCCTGCACCTCGCGGTACTGGATCGGTTTCCCCCCGAGGAAGTCGTCCATTTGGACAGTAAAGATGGCCGCCGCGCCGCTCTCATCCTGGCTGCAGAAATCACCTGCATCACAACAAACAGTGCACTTTACATATTAATATTGTTTGTTCTTAGTCCAAAAGATACAAAGACTTTAAATTTAGCGGTGAATCCTTAAAGACACAAAACATTTTTTCATACAAGAAGAAGCCATTTTGTAGTTTTGTAATCCGTATATTTATATCATTGCAAACCTTTTAAATTTCTCCTAGTATATGTTTTTGACAAATTATGAAAAAAAACTAATCATAAAATACTAAAATCTTTAATTAATTTTCATATATTTGCAGAATTTTTCCAGTTATTTTGGATCTGATTCCAGTTTGAAATTTGTTTCAACCCTTTAGGAACCAGAATAACTTCTACAGGTAAATCAGTTTTTTTGGAAACATATAACCAAGTACAGTTTAATAACAATTCAGAAGAATACTAAGTTGTTTATTGTCATTTAAAAGTAACTGTATTAAAAGCAAGCATCGGCAATTCCTGCATTGATTTGGTGGGGAGTGCTCAGTTGTTGCAGCTTTTAAAAACAAAAAACAAAAAAACAGTATTGTGAATTTAAAACATAAATCAATCATAATCTTATTTTTTTATTCCTTTTCTAAGCATATAAGTATTTTTAAAACACATTTATTTCAAGATAAAGAAATTCTTTTAGGTCAAAAACTGTAAAACAAAAAGTAAGTTTTTGAAAAGCGAACTTTTCTTGAACAACAGAAATCAATTTTTAACATGTTAAATGCAGCTTATTAGCAGAAATAACATTGGATCATTGAAGTCAAACTACAATGATCCAGAGAAAATGCACAAATATTTAAACAGAATTGTTGCTAAGTCTGAATAAAACAATATAAATCTATAAAACCTAAACCCAGCTCTCTTAATCATCTACAAACACTCGGTTCCAATAAGGAATCAATAAAGATAAGCTAACTTCAAATAATGAAACTGTAAGCGATAATACAGTAAAAAAATTGCTTAAGCTAACATTTGTTATGCAAATTCATGAACTTTCTGCTTCTGGAATAAACAAACCAATAAAATGTATTTCTTTTTACTGCTTCCATGTTTCTAGGTGGAAAAAGGGAACTGGAAGTTTTATGTTTTTATTATTTTATAATATAATGCTGCTTTAATGTGTCACCAATTCCTGCACTGTAAAAACACAAAATCTTACCAAGTATTTTTGTGCAGTTTTTAGTGCAAATATCTTAGTACAATAGAAATAAGAGGAAACTAACTTACAAGTAACTTTTCAATAAGTTATAAGAACTTGTTTTACATAAATACATTTTTAATATTGATTAAAAAATTTAATTTATTATTTTAAAAAATGTGCTAACTTTACATACTATAAAAATTTATACTAAATGTTTTTTTTGTAGTATTAAAAATAAAAAAAAATATTTGCCAGATTATTTCACTTACAAAATGTGAATAATTTCTTGTTTTAAGTGAAATAATAAATCCTTATTTAATCAATATTAATGAATTATTCATGTAAACAAGCTCCTGTGTGTTGCTGAAAAGTTAATTGTAAGTTAGTTTTGTTTTCTTTTCAAACTGGATAAAAACACTTGGTAATATTTTGTGTTTTTACAGTGTGCTAATAATAAAAAGCGAAGCTGTTCATTCAATGATTTTACATTTTATCCGTCGTCGTGTTTGCTGACGGTTCTGCCAGCAGACGAGCCGTTCTGTGCAGAAACTGTCGGATATTAACATGTTTATCAGTTCTGACTGAAATGTTTTCAGGAGAAACATGCAAAGCAGCAAAACGGTTTACTGAGAGTCAGAGCCATCATCATCATCATCACGCTTTGCAAGTCAAACAGAGTCGCAGCGTTAAAACTGAAATCATCTGGACTTTTAAACATAAATGCAGAGACGTTTCTGTTTTTCTCTAATACTCACCCAGCCAGAAGTGGAGGTCGTACTGCAGGTTCCCGGATCGCTGCTTGATGGTGTTGAGGACCAGGTAGGCGTCGCCGGTGTAGAACCCGCCGTACAGGTTCTCCGGAACCGGCACCAGGTCAAAGTTCTCCACCCTCCACACCTGCAGGCCCGGGTTCTGACCGGCCCGCTGGAACTCGGCGTGCTGCGCTGCCATCCTGCCTGCAGAGGGAAACGCCACGGATGAGCCACAGGCTGCGGCCGCCGCGCCCTTTGAGCGCCGCGCCGTCGCCATGGTTACGCAGATAAAGATCAGGGCCCTGGGTAGTTATTAACAAGCGGGAGGATGATTCACCGCCAAGAGGAAATCCTGGTGGTGACAACCGAAACGCTGCGTGTGCAGAAAGCAGGAAGAGAAAAACGTAATGTACAGCTGAACACTGTAAAAACACAAAACCTTACCAAGTTATTTAGTCCAGTTTTTATGGCACATAACTTAGTATGCTTAAAATAATACAAAACTAACTTAGAAGTAACTTTTCAGCAACATATAAGAGCTTGTTTTAAGTTAAAAACATTGATGAAAAAGTTCTAGTTCCATTTTTATACTATTTCACGTATAACAAAACATTTTTTCCAGGTTACAAGTTAAATAATCTGCAGTAGGACTTAGAATTTTTCATCAGTATTAAGTAATTCCTAGTTTAAAACAAGAATTTAAACTTTTTTCTCTGAATTTAGACTTTTTTTCCCTCCTTCCTTATGATTGCAGCCTCGAGTTGAACATTTTGTTTTTAGTTACAAAGTTTCTATATACTTTTATAATCCAGTAAATTAAACGGAATATAAACTCAGCTGGAGTTTAATATTTAGTGTGTTCGTTAAGGAAATACATTTATTGTAGATGTGGTGCAAACGTAGTTCTGTTTGGTCTGTTTTTGAGCTCAGAGGCAGGAAAAAGCTAATTTTACAGTTCTGATTCATTTGAATGTACCTCAGCTAATTCTTCAGCAGCTTCACATTTGCAGCAGAAAAAGCAAAATATTCAAATGGTTTGGACAGTAAACGATTAATCTGTAGTAAACCAGAACTTGACATCTTTAAAATGTAACTCCCAGATGTTTTAAACTCGATTTCTTTTTGTATTTAAGAACTAAAAGAGTTTGTTTTTCCACAGGAATGGAGTTTGAGCCCACAGACACGGCAGAGGGAACCGAGGGAACCGAGACCGGCTTCCCTTTTTGTTCGCCTCGTTTCTCCTCTTCCTCTTATGTAACAGTGAAGCTCAGAGCTGGGAGAATAAACCCTGAAAACTGAAACACATCCTGCTATTCACAATCAAACTGATATCTTATCGTGTCAGAAACTTAAAAATTAAATTAAAATAAGCTAATTTAATGCTAAGTGAGACATCAGTTTGACTATTTACTGTGCTTCATACTAGATCAGCTCTGCAATGGCTCTTAATAAAAACAAATGCAGCTTTTTAGCCACTTTTTAATTGTTTTCCTGCAATATTTGCCTTGAATTAAATGCCACTAAAAGCATCAGGAACATGTTTTCATAGGTTTCGCAGCAACATTTACAGTTAAATCAACAAGCGATTGCATAGTTCTAACTATTTCCAGTGTTAAAATTACTCCAGCTCTTGTTGAAATAACTCTGGAAGAGTTAAATTAATACCAATTTAATTCAGAATAGAACCAAATAGACTCGGTACAGTGTTGATTTAACTCTGCAAATATCTTAGAATGAGAGAAAAGTCATTTTTAAGCAAGATACAGAAGCTTGTTTTAAGTAAATAATTTCTTAATATTCATGAAAAAGCACTAGTTATACTGGTAGAATATTTCTTGCTGAAAAGTTACTTTTTAGTTAGTCTTCTTTTATTTGAAGTGTAATAAGATATTTGCATGTTGTGTTTTTGCAGTGCGTTCGCCCAGTGACTCATGAAGATGTTTGAAATAAAAACAGGCTGTTGTCAAACACAACGGGTCATATGATTATCGCTTGGCGCCTCTGCAGACTGAAACGTGTCCCGGTCCGACCCAGCAGCCCTTCCTGCCACCCAGCCTCGCATACCTCGTCCCCTCCCCCACTTTCCACCAGCCTCCCTCTGTTGTCTGACTGGAAACTCAAACTGTGAAGAAACTGGGAATTCAGTTGAAGAGAAACTAGATTTTTATTGTGCTTTGTGATCCGTCTGCTGCTGAAAAAGAACCCAGAGATGTGAAATGGGTTTTAAGGCCTTGAGACCCAGTCCAGGGTTTCCATCCCCCACCCTGATAAAAATAAGAGCGGAGAGGAGGGGATCTTCTCATGACTCATTTTCTCCTTGAGTGCCATTCTTCCTCATTCTTTTGTGGCTCTGATATATCAGATAAAGATCTGTGCATGCTTATTAACATCCTCACTGCTTCCCTAACAAATCTGTTATGAACAGATATAACGGAGTTACTTTACCAACAACTTTACCAACAACAACAAAATAAACTTAACCAGGCATTAAAAAATGACTGAAAGGTTTATTTTTTCCCAAAGAAAAGGCAGGTAGAAGTAGTGAGGGGTGTGGCGTTTTTCCATAAATGAAAATGAGCCGTTAGCTTCAGGGGAAGCTATGCTAGCGCTAGCTAACTAGTTAGCTTAACTAAGAACGTTTCGTACGGTTTACGAGCATTAATAAGCAGTTAAAAGCGTCTCTAAAAGGGACAATGAGAGAAATATCCTTCATGGGAGAGTTACAAAAACCAAAATAAACATAAAACCAATGAGCTATCAGGCGCTGATTCTACCAATCCAACCTCCTCCTTTGCTAGCTGCTAATTAGCATTGATAAGTCGCCTCTGCAGGCTGACAGTGTGAAAATCACTCATCAGGAAGTTTTTAATTTAACCTTTATTGTAGTTTATTGACTGTATTATCAGGGTCATTCTCTGAATTTGGTGCATTTTGTGTCTCACAGGTTTATCTGAAAGATTTTCATATAATGAAAACCACATTCTTTTAGAAAATCAAGAAATGGAAATATCCTTGTGTCTTGGTAATGTAACATGCAAATATATTTTAAAAATTATGTTTTGAAAAGTTTTATGGGTTGTTGAAGCGTAGAGGTCAGCCAAATGACCAATGTTAAGTTTTCACTGAATAGAAAACCAATAAAAATAGCCAATAACTGCAAGTTTTTTCTACTAGTATAAACATTTTAGGTATACTTTAACCTAAATAAGCAACCTAAGTAACAAAGAAATTCTTAATACTGTTTGGAATTTCATTAATAAGGTGGGGAGACATATTTTCATGGAGGTTCAAAGAGTCCTTCAATAGATGCAGTTTTTTGTGGTATATTTTTAAGTAATCTGAGACTCCAAAATGCACCGAATTCAAAGAAACACCCATCAGGAATGCTTCAGCTGTTTGAGGTCAGGATGCCAAATTAGGGCATCTGGACTCAACAGCTGAACGGAAACGTCCCGCATGTCAACAGTAGGAAACACCCAGAGTCCAATCCAACAGAAAACATGCAATGAGACAGAAAACTGATGATTAGTTCAGGAAAATCTCATATCTGATTTTCAGCTCCTCTTCCTGAGTAGTTTGGTTTGCGTTTTACTGTCAGACACTTTGAGGATGTTGAGGTGAAACTTCCTCAAAACAGTTTGTCTCCATGGAAACCAAATATGTCTCATGACAGGACCAAGAGTCATTCTACCGTCTTTTAGTTGCTGTAATGAAATATTAATGCAAAACTGTGCATTTTATTATTAGTTTCTTCTGAAGGCAAAAATACTTAAAATTAGTTAATAGTGAACGTTTTGGGGGTTTATAATTGCCTTGAAGGTAAAAATTGTCATGTGATGTTAAAAGATATTTATGAAGTACTCAAATTTTTAATAATTTTGCAGTTTTAGTTGCTTTGGTTAACTTGGAAGGTCATAATAAACATTACTAGTCAATTTGTAAGGACAAACTTTGTGTTGCTAGCAAACTAAAGAGAGTCTGAGCCTCAAAGTTTAGGTAAAACTTAGGTGAACTAGTAAACTAATTGTTATTTTTAGCTGAGAAAATGAGGTCAATAGGCAGAAAAGTGTAGTTGACCTAAACATTGTCATAACCTTTGCTAACTATGTTATTGTTTGCAATGATGCAATATGAATATAAATTAGCTTGAATTACTCAACTGACTTTACTTCTTATCTCTGAGGGAAAACATACATTTTGCAAAAGGTTTACTAATTAATAGGTAAATATTTTGAGCTCTATAGTTCACTTATAGTTCACTTGTATAAGTGAACTACTGTATATAGTAAGGTCTATTAGATTACTTTGAATATAAAAACTAGCAAACCTTTTAATAAATTAGACTGAAAATTACGCGTTTTCTAGATCGGCAGCTTTGTAAACAGTAATTCAAGTAGGATTATGACTTATTTTATTTGCCAAAACTGCATTTGCTTTAGAATACCTTAGATTTGCTCTATAAAAAAATCTGTGAACAGGCAGTTGTAATAAATTGGAGTCACATTTCACAGAAAACTCTTAATAACTGAATCTAAAATAACATCTGTTTTCAACTGCAGCTCTATAAATATAGAAAACTGAATTAAACTTAATTAGTAGGACCAGTGATGCAAAAAGTGGGTGGATACTGAATAGGGGCGCCACCAAAAGGGGGCGCTAAGTTTCTACTTGGAATTTTCTTTCTTTCTTTTTGTATTTAACAACTGTTTGTACTTTGAAAATATCTAGCTGTACCCACGCAGTAGTGAATACAGAATATATACAAAATTGTTTGCCATGTTTTGCATTTTCCTCATCTTGTAAGAACTGAACTGACTGCGAGTGAGTGAGTGAGTGCGCAACCACAGACATCCAAACTGCAGTTTCACTCCCATATATGGCGCCTGCTGCGTTGCACAAAGGCAAATAAAAAACACTTTTAGTCCGTTTTTAAATCTCCTCTGCAAAAGAAAAAGTCCGATTAAACCAACGCGGTTCTGTTGACATCAGGCCGTTATTCCAACCGAGGCCATGAATAGGCTGCAACCCAGATTATAGTTCCTAATCTGCCCTGTTGTGATTTAAACAGCGAAGAGATGGTTAGATTACCTGAACGTGGAGGTTGATGGACGGACGGGTGGATTAACTGCCGATGGGGAGGCTTCCGAGCTGCAGCCGCGGCGGAGAGGCGTCGAGTCGGCGTGGCAGGCAGCGCTGAGCCGCTGTTTATGCTGCCGGGACGGGACACACCCCGAACAGTCCCCTCCCTGACCCGGCCCGCTGCTGCGGCGTCCCAACGCCCACAGCGCAAAACTGGCCTCTGTTTTTACCCCGGTGCCCCTAAATAAATGGGTTTTAAACAGAGTTAGGTACTAACTTGTTACATTTACTTTGGTAACTTTTAGGATTACTGTATTTTTTTTACTTTTACTTGAGTAATTGTTTGATTTTACAAAGTATTGCTGCTCTTATTTGAGTAAAATTCCTGGATTGTTTCCCCACTGAATGGAGAAAAAAAAACATGTTTTAACCAAAAATTGACCATAAACAGACACACACCTACAGTCTGTTAAAGTTTCTGAAGTTTTTTATTGAAAGAAACTGATTTGGAAACATTTTCTTTGCCTGACTTTGTTCTTTTTTGAACAAAGTCAAAAAAGACTTTGTTCAAAAAAGAACAAAGTCTTTTTTGAACAAAGACTTTTGTTCAAAAAAGTCTTTGAACAAAAATGACAATGAATTATTGTCATTTTCATCTTTAAAATAACATTTCCACTCAACGTTATATTTTGGTCCATCTGATGATGTAATTTTTATAAATGATTGATAATTTGATCAGTTATTCAGTACTTGAATAGACGTTTTACTAAATACTTTTGAGTAATTTCTTGGCAGCTACTTTAGCTTTAATTAATTTGAATATATTTACATGTAATTTAACATATTATGTCCTTATAAGGCCTGATGAAAACGACTAGAAATTACTTCAGAAATCTGGCTGGGTTTTAAATCACAGCTCTTTAAAACTCTGTCGCCCTCTGGTGGCGAAAGAATATAACTGCATATGACTGGCAGTAGTTAATAAAATAAAAAAATGTCCTTCTAAATTGTCTTTTAAATGTATTCCCATGAAAACTTCCTAAAGATTTTTAGACTTTATAATTACAAACATGGCTATAAGACTTCTAAAGAGAGTTTCATCAGAGGATTACAGCTCTGTTTCTTTTCTTTGCCATTTGCTTCCTTTCTTCCCTTTGTCATCATTGCTGTTTTTGCAGTAGTGCACAAACACTGTATTTTAGTCCTCTTTACTTGGCATGCTCAGTCTTTCAAGGAGAAACAGAGTCTGACGTATCCATGTGGGCGGTGGAGCTATTGCTCACCCAAGTCAAGGCCTGCGTGTTTGTGCTATAAGACATTTACCAAGCATTGGTACCTCCAGCCGAGAAGTGGATCCTTTAAAGCACACATGACTCAGAAAATACTGCAAGAAGAAAAACATTCAAAAGGGATTTTAGTCACACCAAAGGCAGTAATATGTTGATAGACAGTTAATCTATGTTATGTAAGGAAAGTAGATGTATTATCGTCCTCTTCAGCTGGTTGTGAATCTTGTATATTGCGATTATTGGACTCTAAATGCAGTTTTTACCCGTTTGGACAACTTTTGGGCAGTGGCCAAGAGTCTCACCCTGTTTTTAAGGGAAAGTTCACACACCCTGACTTCATTAATTCTGCATTAATACATACAGTGGAAACTAATGCTAAGCTAGCTAGTTAGCTAGGACTAAGACAGTTTCCCCTGAAGGTAGCGCCTACTGTAGAGGGGTCAAACTCATTTTCATTTTGGGCCGCATTAAGGTCACGAATATCCTTAAAGGGCCGGTTGCAACAAAATGTAACAATTAAACTACTCATTCAGAAACTATTAAAATATCATAGTGTGTTCGATTAGTACTCCTTAAAACATAAATAATTTTAGCATCTTTTCACATTTATGTAATTTGGTCCTATAGAAATGAAAGCTAATTTGATTCGACTTATAAAATAATGTTTAAGCACATAACTTATCAGTCTATGTGACCTGCTCAAATCTAGAGGGCCACATAAACAGCTATGGTGGGCCGCATTTGGCCCACGAGCCTTGAGTTTGACACCAGTGGTGTAGAGGGTGTAATAGATAGATAGATAGATAGATAGATAGATAGATAGATAGATAGATAGATAGATAGATAGATAGATAGATAGATAGA
>CAEFZY010038035.1:0-10939 GCA_903066815.1 Brachyrhaphis roseni
TGGTTAAAAAGACAAGCTCACCATCTTCCAGAAGTGAATTCGTGGAAACTTCTTTACCGTCCTCCATGTTGACACTTTCCCTTTACGAGGGACATGTATAGTGCAATACCTTTAAGTAGAAGCACACTAGACATGATGTAGTAAAAGATATATTTTATTTTTATTTTTTTGGAGCAATTACATCATTGTCCTTGTCACTTCCTTTACATCTCACAATCACATCACAACATTCAATCACATTCAAATCAGTGTTCACAAAAATAACAAGCATTCAAACAGCAAACTACTGAGGTTTTAAAGCACAAAGCCACAAGATGAACTGGAAAAAAAACAACTCTTTATTAAAGCTGCAGATGATCTGGGACCATAGGCTCAAAGTCAGCTCCTCTCCAAGGGATACAGCATTTATCTGTGGCATTTCACTTTTTGAGCTACAAATGGAAAATTTTACACTTGCAGCCTTTGTTGCACTGATTGTTGCACCTCTCAGCACTTGAGAGGTGCAATAGATTGCAATCCCTTCTGTTTTGTGACAAAAAAAATTATAAATCTGAAGGTCCACTTCTGGGACTGACCATAGCATATCAAAGGTTTATTCAACAGGAGCAGATTCACACTCATATACAGACAATGAACCCTTAGTCAGGTGTTTTGCTCTCTCATGGTAAAAGTTCATCTTTGGAAGAGCAAAGAGGACAACAAGTCATAAATCTGAATCCTGGTTTAAATCAGGCACCCTGATTGTTCATGTCAGTTGGTATTTAATCTAAATGATTCCCCTATGCTAAAGTCCATCCAGAATAGATGAGTAAATTTTAAAACAAAAACCTAAATCATATCCTGATGACATAAATAGAACTTATTATAGAGAAAAAGGAAATAAAATCCTGTTTCATGGGTTATAAAGAACAGCAGCTAGATGAACAAACATCTTATTTGAGTTGACTGTTTACACCAAGGGTGCCCAAGTGATTTGAGACCAAGAGCTACTTTTTCTCTCATCAGGTGGCTGAGAACTACCACATCACACAAAAATGTAAAAATTGTAAATTAAACTCTATTGACTTATTCTATAGGCAAAAGTTATCTCTTAGTGTATGAGTGATGGTTTTCTTGATCTGTCCTTTACAAAAAATCAGCATAAATAAAGTATACCGCTGCTGTGTAAACTTCACCCTATAAGAGTCTGACAACTTGGCTGTGATTGTCATGGCCCTGAGCTGTTGTTGTTGTTTCAATTTTTTAAATAATTTCTTCAGTTGCATCAATTAATAGCTACACATAAAAATATATATTTTTTGCTATATTAACATTTTTGCTCATTACTTGAGAAAACAATTTTATTCCTACATCCAGTTCTCCATCAGAATGTGTCTGTGGAAAAAAAACAATTCAGGTTGATTGCAATCTACGTATTGGGTACCCCTGGTTTACACTCTCAAACACAACCCTTGTGATTGATTCACGACTTAAGGACAAAATAAAGCTTGGGTAAGCACTGCATTCCTGACTTAGTGGTGTGGAGTTTTGCCACCAGTGAGAAGAGAGACAAACTATGCATACAGTGGTAAGTTTCAGCTGCAGCCTGAAAGAATTCTATGAGAGTCCAATAGAATGCAGCTCTCATTCTATTGTACAAAGGTGAACTTGTTCAATGCTTTTACACTACATTCAGTCATTCACCCATTTACACACTGATGGCAAGTTACTGGATAGTAGCCACTAGCCACAGCTGCCCTGGGCCACACTGTGACAGAGGCAAGGCTACAAAACACTAGCCAGGCCCTTGACCACCACCAGCAGGCAAGGTGGGTGACATCTTGCCCAACAACACAACAACAGAGGTGGCCGGAGCGAGAACCCAACAATTGAGGGACAATCTTCCACCACCATCACCCCATCCTCTGTGGTGTCCATCACTGACATCAACACCATTCTCTTGCACACAAACCTTTGTTTCAGAATGTCCTTTTGACTTCTAAGGAGCTCTCAGACACATTCCCTACAGGTCAGAACCTTTTCTGATTCTTTCCACTTTCTTAAACTAATAAATATGGGAATGATGCCTGAAAGCAGAGGACTGAATTACAATTGGTGAATATACTTACTTAGAAAATAACTCTGCATCTAAGTAGGCAACACTAATAAATTAAATCACACTAAACAACGCTTATGAAGCCACAGAACTTCCAGTGGTTTTCTGTTATTCTCCATTTCATTCTGCTGCACTCAGATGTACCAGCAAGCCTTCTTTCCTGCTCCGTTTGTGAAAACGTTGGACTGATGCAGTGACCTGGCAAATGTCCTCTCCCAGAGCAAGCTGCTGACCTCTATTCAGGACAATTTTCACGTCTGCCACGTTATGCTCCACCAGTCAGTCTCTTCTCCAGCCGGTCCAGCTTTGCCAGATTTTCCTTGAGAAGTTTGGAATCAGGATTCAGATGCAGGGCCCGCTCATAGTACATCCTGGCAGCTGCATAGTCTCCCTGTGTCCAGACATGTTAACACATGTACTATATTCAAATAAAGATGCAAGATAGTACAATTAAACTAAAGAAATACTAAGTCTTGCGCTTGTGTCGAAGGAAGGAGCACACAGATCTGCACTCACACCTGTCTATGATCCCTGCTCTCCTTAATCATAGTCTGGACATTTGTCGCCTCCAAATCACTGAATAGCAATAAACACATCTACAGATCATTAAGTCTTTAATTCTGGTTTAATTCAAATAATCTAGTTGTTTTAAAGGAACTGATTCAAGTTCTGCATGTTGCAACATATGAATGATCTGACATGGAGTTCAGTGACCACCCTTGCTATTTCTACTATTTCCGAGCCTTGGGTTAAATTTTTCAACGTCTGACAACTTTAGAGTATTTCTATGCTATAATATTGTACAGTATATAGACACTTAATATGTTATTGTTTTCATCCAGAAATTTTGTGCATGTGCACAACGCTGTAGAGCAAAAAGGCTATTCTTTTACATGACATCCATACCTAGAGCACGGCTATGAATAGTATCCATCCATCCATCCATTTTCTTGCACCCTTATCCCTTGTGGGGTCGGGAGGTGCTGGTGCCTATCTCCAGCTGCGTACTATGAATAGTATGTGAACATAATTTAGATGTTTTATATACGTTATCACCTTGATGTGCTGAATCCCTCCCATGTTCATCCAGGCCTGAGACTGGTCAGGCTTCAGATCAATAGCCAACTTGTAATTCTAGTACGAGAGAAAATGGACAATGAAGAGACCAAATGAATCAACAAACAAATCAGAAAGCTCCAACATCATTCGGTATCAACCTGTATAGAATCAAACAGTCCAATATAACAGCAATCTAAGTTTAAGGTGAAGAATAATTGATGTTATTGACTTTTTTTTTTTAAATGCAGCACCTTATTGGCAATAAAACAAACAGAAAGAATGTAACTGTGCCCTCCCGTCTAGTCAAGAAAATTCTTGTGGTCTTATAAGTTGTTGCACAATGGCAAATCTGTGTTCCATTTCAGTGGTATATATAGGGACACAGTTTTAAGTAAATAACACTCCAGAATCAACTTCCTATTTGATGTTGTAACAAACACAACCAGATCTCCATGCAAACTCTATTTTTTTTTTTTTCTGTCATTTTCATTAAGGTTCTTATCATTTGCTGTGAACTTTAGCATCCTGGCTACTATCATCTCGTAAGGTGCTTTACCCGATGTGATGAACCTGAGTCTTGACCAGTAGATATTCTGTTTTGTGCAGATGGCCTTTATTCTGGCCTTTATTCACACAACACAGAACTGAATTATTATTTGAACCGAGCTGAGATAGTACCCGAGTACATTTAGCAAGGTTACACAAGAGAGTCCGGTCCTTCTGTGCATCTGTCGCAGGATGAATCAACAGAGGAAAACATCTTTGACTATTTCAATTTAGATAATTGCAATCTGTGTAAAACCTTGAATTGAGCGATACCATGCCTAATGCAAATAGAAGATTAATTAACATATTCTTGGACTTTGGGCCACTGGCTATCTGCAATAATCACTCATGGATCTTCCTGACCATCCTTTTCAGATGGTCTAATGTACGAACTGAGTCTTCAATGAGCTAATATTTTGTAGCTGTCCATAAATTTCTGATTTTTTTTTGTGCCATTTTAGAAAGAGTTGGTGGTCTATGGTACTTTCCTTTGTAGCTCCAGTAAGCTGTACACAGTTCCAAGCCACAAATTTAACCAAATTAGTTGATATTGTTTTTCTCCTCCTGGTGTTATTGATGGTCATGTTTAATTATTGTTTGGCAGCTAATTCCATCCTCTGAGGCATAGAACACTCTGAATATGCTGAACACAAGAATAAACCCATGGGGCCAAGCATTCACCTCTTCCCATCTTCTATTTACTAAAGTAAAAGCAAATTAAAGTCATTGAACACTTGACTTACCACTAAGGCTTTTATGGTTAACATGTACATCTGGTCAGATACATCCATTGTGTTCGGTTTTTAACAAATAAGAGTTAAAATTGGTTAAATCTAATACTGTAAATAAAGTATCATTCCATACCCCTATTCCAAAAGAAAATTTAAAGTAATGCAAAATCATACAATGAGGTGTGACAAATAAGGGCCGGGGTTTGGCCAGGGTCTAGTTTAGTACCAT
Organism: Brachyrhaphis roseni; assembly: GCA_903066815.1. NCBI lineage: Eukaryota > Metazoa > Chordata > Actinopteri > Cyprinodontiformes > Poeciliidae > Brachyrhaphis > Brachyrhaphis roseni. Next base: position 4,661 of record CAEFZY010038035.1, read on the forward strand.
GCAAAAGAAAATTGTGCTTTTTCTTTTTTAGAGAAGTGTCAAACAAGATCATTTTGAAGGCACACATGTTTAGGTTTATCCACCCAGAAGACATCTGGATATCAGTAATGCATGCTGCTTATCAGGAATATCACCATCATCTCATAAGTGAGAGAAAGGCATTTTTCAGAGGTCTGTTGAGGAATTCATTATTTTCTTGCTTTAATCTCACCTGCCTAAAAACCATCATGGCAGGGTTTTGCCCATGATGACATGATTAAAATCCCCCGAGACAAACATGAATGCAGTCAAATGTTCAGTCTGCAAGTGAGACAGAGGAATGGATGATGTCATAGGCCACCGTGGGGTTAGCAGAAAGAGAAAAGTACACAGTCACCATAATAACTCTACAGCGAAGAAAAAGATTCTGAGTTTCTTAGTCAACATTGTTGAAAATGAGTCTCTAGTAAAGTGGAGACTCCATAAATCCATTAAAAAGGATTTAATGTTGTAAAATAATCCACTGAAAAAAAAAAAAAAAAACGAGCAGGAGTAACCGCAACAGACTGCATACACTTACTTTTATATTTTGTACTAAAAATCTAAAGTTTAAGCTGGCAAACTCTGGTAGAGTTGACACGGTTACACTTGAACATTTCAAAGAGTAAGTAGATCTTTAAGTCAAATGGCAACAATGAACCAAACATGTTCAGTAAAACACCATTCCTGTGAGCAAATTATTACTCAATGCAAAAAAGGAGTGATAAGGTAACAGGGTAATAAGTCGCATGATTTAATTTAATGGCATGAACATAGAAAGTGACATGAAATGCATTTAGTCAAATGTGACTACACAAATATTCAAAATAATCAAGAAAGAAATACTGAGTGACCTTTACCTGTTGCCTTTACAAACACAAGGAATACAGAAGTATGGAATAAATAAATAAATATCTACATATAAAGTAATCGTTATCTTCTCTCTATGCTAAATATAATACAGACTACAAATATTTTGAATGTGAATGACAGTAATTCTGAAAACTCTGTCCTGATATCTGCCTGGTTTCTCTCTGCAATAGTCTTTTTATCATGCATCACTGATATGGCTTCTGGGTGGATAAAGCTAAACAAGTGCGCCTTCAAAATTATCTTGCCTCAGTAACACATCTCCCCTCAGTGATTCACAAGGATAACACCAGGGTTAGCATGTATTACACATGCATACTTATATTTAAATATACCTCAGAAAAACATGTTGCCACATGTTTCCAATAGATTAAGCAGTTGCAACAGCTGGAAAAAATATGGTGGACAGAGGGCACAGATATGGGAAGAGTTACACTCATACTGCTGTTGCTATCCATCAGGTGATGGAGTGTCTAACTTCGACACTGTGAGCTGCAGCAAATGTGGTGTCTGCAAGGAGAGGGGAGGAAGAGAAGCACCTTTTTTTAAACTTTAATCATTTTGGCAATTATACAAAATCAGAACAGAAGTGCTTGTGGTGGGAGAACTGGCTCTCTTATTATGTTCTGAAATGCAAAACCTTAAATTTGAAGAAAGAACACTTCATTTTCACCAGGGGGTATAAATTGACACCAAAAACAGCAGGGAAGCATGGGAAAAAAGAAAACATGGGAAGGACAAATTTGAAAAAAGACAGAGGGAATAGACATTACCTCAAAGGCTTCATCCAGCTGGTTCATCTCTCTCAGCTGGTTTCCTTTAGAGAAATGCAATTCTGCCCTCACTGTCAGATCACTGGGATTCTGCTGGAGGGCCATGTCCAGAGCCAATAGAGCCTGACACACACACACACACACACACACCCACGCACGCATACACACACAAAACAATGAATAAGGTTACATTTCTGCTACATTTACCAGAAAGTTTGTCAAAGGAGCGAGAAACTAAAAGAAGCGATAAAAGTCAGACCTGTCATTGCAAGGCTAAAAAGACAAAGAAACTTAACTGAAGCACAAGCACAGACTCCATCTTCTTTATTAGTACTGCTGAATTGTTCAAAGCACTTTACAGCAAACTGGTTGACCATTTTCATGCATGTCTGGGAATATGTATGTCCATCATAGTCCCAGCAGAAACATAAATCCAATTTTATCATGATGAGCAGCAAATACACCTGTTAAAATGATCACTGGTGATTTTTATGAAATAGAATGCGTAAAAGCAGAGGAACAGGATGAGTGGCAGCTATTCTATAACAGCTGGTTGCTGATGTGATATAACTTGATAGTTTCCACGGAAACTGCAGGAACAGAACCCAACCACTGTTGACAGAAATCACAAACGGTGTGAAACAACTGAACCACTGTACTTGACATGTAGTCAAGTCAAAATTTATTTACATAGCACATTTACAACAACCTCAGCTGACCAAGGTGCTTCGCAACGATCACAAAATCACCGAAAATAAAATTAAGAGACTTCTGGTAACGGCAGCCACGTAGGAAGACGTGCTGAACCTCGCTCTGCTGTTGCTGTTGGAATAAGGACAAAAAAATTGCTGTTCACGTAAAACTTATGCCGAAAAAGAGACAATTTAATGTATAATGCATAACTTGACTAAAACACATAAAGGGAAAAGTGAGGCTTCCAAACAAACAAAGCTGTTCGGCCCAAACCTTCATTGGTTTTGTTAGTAAGCTAACAAAAACATGGCTCTGCACGAAGGAAAAAGCGAGTCAGAAAATAATAAGTCTAATCATATTCTGGCCGCCCTGGAGTCCTTAAGTTACGAGTTTTCCTTGAAACTTGATAATGTGATGGTGACACTACAAGATGTGAAACAGGAGATGAAAGGCTATAATGAACCTATGTCACAAACAGAGGACCGTACTGCCACCGCGGAAGACGAGGTGGCTAACCTATGATCTAAAAACAAATTGATGGAAGACAAACTCAGAGTTGGAAATAAGGTCTCGCTTGAATAACTTAAGGCTTGTGAATTTGCCGGAAGTGAATACCCAAAGTATTGAGGAGTGAAATTCTGCAGCCCTCCATGAGTTTAGAAAGAGCTCAAAGAATTGATTCGAGAGTGGACAGTGCCTCCCGCCTGAGGACCCTAATAATGAAGTTCCTCAACTACAGAGAAAAGCAGACTGTCATCTGAGCTGCACAAGATAAAAAAAACAAAAAACATCAACTACAGGGAGCAACCTGTCCGCTTCCACCCTGACCTGGCCACGGGGGTGCACCAGCTGAGGAAAAGGTTCGATCCAATCCGGGAGGAGCTGCATTAAATTGGGCATTCGTAATGGAGTAACTCACCCTGCAACGCTACTAGTGACTTATGAAAGCAAAACACTGGCATTAAAAACACCCAGGGAAGCAAGTGAGTTTCTCAAGAAAATCCAAGAGAGCTCGGGACACACAGAGCGCTAAGTAAAGCATGATGCCTCAGATTCCATAAGGTCCGCAAATAACCAAAATCCTTATTCAACACTTTCCAGTTTGCCTTTACTCATGCCGTGCATTTGATTCAGTTTGTTATATATTTATGTTCCTAAACAAAAATATTTAACAATAGCCACTTAATTATGAAGTTGTCCTTTCAATTGTTATTCAATATTAGTGGGCTGGAGTTAAAAATGTTTAGCAGTAACAGTGGTATTTCTTACAGTTTAAGCTAAGAGTGGCCCTACTGATCCTCACTTGGTGTGGATTGGTTCCTGGCAATAATCTGAGACATAGTGGGACTCTCCCAGTTAAGGAAGGGACTTGGAAGAAGGGAAAAGTTTGTGTTCCTATGTGTTCTAATATCCAATTTCTGTAATACTGAGCAGTCAACTAGTTTTGTTATTATATGTCTCAGAGCATAAAATTTTATTTTATTTCATGGAACTGCAGAGGTCTTTACTGCCCCCAAAAAGTCAAACAAGTCATGAATAGACTAAAAGACTCCAAAATTGTGTTTCTTAAGGAAATGCATCTTCTCTATGAGAACAATTTAAGGATAAGAAAGAGGTGAAGGGTCAAGGTGGAAATAATGTTAAAGAATAGTTTGAAGAAAAGTATCATATCCGAGTTTTATCACTCAATGATGCTGCATATTTCTGATGGACCTCGTAATAGACTTTTGGCTTGAAAGGAAGATTTATTGCTAGAGTTATCTAAGGAAGACTGGTAGGCAGCATGTACATTAACCCACAGTAGCTCTGTCAATGCTGGTCTTAAAATGTTCAAATTCAAATGGTTAATGTAAGTTTACATCAATAGGTATAAGATGTAACTGAGAAAATAATTTACAAACAAATAATATTGGATACAAAGCTGTTTGTGTGTGGACTGTACCCAGAAAAACATAATTACACTAAAAATTAGCAAACATTTATAAACTAAAGTTTGTTCAATGCAAAAAGATGTATATTGTTGTTTTGGAAAAAGACTCATACACCGACTGTCTATCAATGGTTGAGACAGATGTTATCTGCCCTCCCTCTGGAAAAGATTACATATGTATTAAATGGAAAATGAGATTTGCTTGAGTACGTCTGGAATACCTTCCTTATGTATTTTATATATCTGAACATGCCAGAAGATGGTGCAAGCGACTAAAGGAAATGTCAACCGCACTTCCTATAGATGATTCTCTTAAAGGACTTACGCTGTTGAATTTGATATCAATATGGAAGATAATGTGTGGAATTTGTGATGGGTTGCGGTATAACCAGGATGGTAAGAGGCATGTTGTTGATTTTTGTTTGTATTTTACTTTGGCTTGAACATAGTATCTAAGTAATACCACCACTGCTATACTTTGGTGAATGTTCGAGCTGCTTGTCTAAACTGCTAAAATTTTAATAAAGACATTTTAGCAAAAAAATAAGAAAAATTTAATCTGGGTAACAAGACAATTACAAGATTAGCAGAAAATACCAAAAGCTAATAATATGAATAAAAACCAAGACACAATTAACTTCAGCTGCAGCGATTTTCCAAAAATACTTTAATTTTTAACTGGTGTTGAAGGATAGGGAAAATCAATGTGTTATCAGTTTGGACTTAAACTGACTGAGAAAACTTGACAGACAGAGGGAGCCTGTTCCACAGTCTGGATACTGCCACAGAGAACGCTCTGTCATCTCTAGTCTTTAACCTGGCTTAAGGTATCTGCATATATATTTTTTCACCTTAATTTACTGCTGCTGAGCCCCCCCGCCCACCCAGAATTTTAGGTTGCAAATTAACCCTGGCCCCCCTTTTCTTTCAGGTGCTTTGTTGAAACTCATAATTTCAATAATCATTTAAATAAATGATTATTTTTACCTTTATCCACAGTTTTGTCTCTTCATTCGCTGGTATTTTACTATTACTCTCCACCCTCATCCCTAGACTGTCTTGGGGACTTAACAGAGGCACACATACACACCTCTGTGTAGTTGCCACGCTTGCTGTAGATGGCAGAGAGCAGGCGGTAACATTCGATACAGGTGGGCTCTCTGGAGATGATGTCCAAGGTCATCTTCTCTCCCTCTGAGCTCCGCCCAGCCATGGCCAGGACCTGAGCCTGGGACAGATTACAGATGTGTCAATTCTGTATGTAAGTAAATACGTATAAGCAAAAAAATGGGTTGTGTGCATTTTTCTTTTTTACCAAAGCCAGCCAGATATCAGTACTGTCTGACTGCAAGGTAGCAGCCTCTTTGTACACATGCAGTGCCTCCTCATAGCGGCCTGTGTTGTAGTACAGCGCTCCAAGGGGAGTCAGGATGTCAACTTTCCTGGTAACCATCAGAGCCCTGCAGAGGTCAGAGGTCACCATTTTAGCTTTACATGAATGTGACGACATAGTCTGTAACTAACTATTCCATTTGCATTTAGACTTTAGAAAAACATTGTTAAACATATGAATCGTACACAGGTCAAGCTGAACTGATTCTAAACTGCATGAGCTAGTAAAACAAAACCAAGACCTTTCCTCAGAGGTGGCATGTTTGGTCCAAAGTACAAAGTTGCTCTAATTTGATTAGCTATTTAGTAAATACTTGGCATCATCTGAAACAGCGCAATACTATTTTTTATTAATAATGACTGAACTTTCCAAATTACTATTATTAGGCCCGAGCAGCAAAGCGCTGCGAAGGCCTATTGTATCTGTACTGTTTATTATTATTATTAGGCCCGAGCAGCAAAGCGCTGCGAAGGCCTATTGTATCTGTACTGTTTATTATTATTATTATTCTCCGCGCAAAAGAATTGCCTTTTTGGGGGCTTTATCATATTCAAAAACTCACCAAACTTGGCGGATGCGTAAAGGGTGTTTAAAAATTTTGA
>CAEFZY010038042.1:0-70027 GCA_903066815.1 Brachyrhaphis roseni
AGTGAGGGCATTTTATCAAAGTCACAGGCATCAAACAAGTCACTGATCCCCTGGTCATCTTCCAAACCTAACAGGTACATTTATGTATGGAATGTTCGGTTTAATTTGTTTGCATCGTAAATTCCTACATTCTGCAGAGTTAAATCAACACTATGCCGAGTCTATTTGGTCCTTATCTGAATTGGTGTTAATTTAACTCTTTTTCAGAGTTATTTCAACAAGAAACTGAGAAGTTTTAACACTTGAAAAAGTTATAATTACTCAAACTATTGTTGAAATAACTCTGAAAAAGAGTTAAATTAACACAAATTCAGATAAGGACCAAATAGACTCGGCAAGTGCTGATTTAACTCTGCAGAATTTACTGTGTACCTTGCATTTATGCGAAGTAGAAGCCAAACAACAGTGTAAGAATAACTTGAGACGTACTAATAATAAAATACATCATAACCAACAGAAATGTGCCCAGACTGTCAGCAGTAAAGCAATCAGCAATCATGACTACCTGCATGGCAGAAATTGTTTTTCAGGACTGTGTTAGTGCTACAGGTGGTACCGATGACAGGCAGAGTAATTATAGAAAGCTGAAGATTCACTTTGTAACGATATATCATTTGGTAATGACGCTCATTACTGCATCTTGAGTTTTCAGCTGGACAAACATGGAGATGCTTCTGCCATTAGTTTACACGGCTGATACAGTATTTGCAGCAAATCACAACCACAACTTATTAAATTCAAAAGTTGTAAAACAAGATTGGCTCTCTAAATATAGTCTGCAGAGGTGGAACAACTGGCAGACAAAACAGCACAGTAAATACAGACAAAAATACCACCAAGCAAACTGAAAAAGCATAGGAAATAACTCAAGATATTGTGAACACTGTTCAGGTTTGTGTTAACTCAACACAAGTGAATGTTTTTACTGAGTTTTGTGAAATTCTATATGCTGAAGGCTCCCTAAAAGAGTGTTCAACAAACACCTTACGAGGTAGTCGCCGAGGCTCCTATCAGAGATTTATGAGGCATGGGGAAATGCCTGGGAATATAAAGCAGAAAACTCCACGAGTTTGAATCTATAGGGAGGTAGTATGTACAATGGTAAATTTAATTTATCCTCTTAAAGCCACAAGTACTTTCACAAGTGTCCTGGTTAGCTACAGACAATTCTCTCAAGGGGAAGATCTGAGGCAGGCAGAGGGGGACTTGAGATGGTTTGACTCTCAATAATCATCTTAAAAAGTTTTCAATTCTTGTGCGTACAGCCCTGTAGTTCTTACCGAATTAAGGATGAAATTAGATCAATCAGAAGTTCTTTTATTAACAAATTAGCAATACATAATGTAGAGCATACGCTGACCTAAAGCACCTTTAACAGCAGAAGTTCTGCCAGTTAGTCTGAATAAAGGTGGATTAGCAGCAGTGGAGCCTCGGATCCATTTGTAGAGTCACTTATCAGGGCTTTTCAGTCCAGCCAGCTAAACCTATATCACACCGTAGTGAAAAGGATAATCACGGAGCTTTGGATCCCCAGCACTCCCCAGACCCTGGCCGTGATTCACTGTCTGTTCAGGCAAGTCAAACGGGTCCCAAGCATATTGCTGGCCAGAGCCCACCTAATGACAGGAAATAAATCCTGCCAATGAGTGATGAAGTCATTAAACGAAGCTGTGAGGACAGATATTGAGGCAGGCCCCTGTGAGTGCAGCACAGGTCTTGTAATTTGTATACCTGCATATCAACGACAAAAGGAACAAGCGTAGGGTTGAAACCCATAAGCCTGTTTGACTGTGACAGGCCACTGAATACTTAATGGAGTTCCTGGGGATGTTTTACTGTGGATGTCTGAAAGAGTTTTATAGTAAGCAAAATGCAAATATTGTTAAAAAAAAAAAAAAAAAATCAGCTTGATTTTTTTTGCTGTAGAAGCAGTGACAAAGTGTTTTTTGTTGTTGTTGTTGTTTTTTTACGACATCAAGTGAAAAAAAGAGGAGTGAGTTTTTCTTTTCCAGCAAGAATCTTAAAAAAAAAGAAAACTTTTCATCTGTCGATGTATGTGACTGGTCACGACAAAACAAGGAACAGGTCCCCCCCCCCAGCGGCGTTTTGAGTTATTTACAGATTCTGAAAGTGTGGATTCTAAGCTTTCTAGCAAACAGAAATAAAAAAAACAAAAAAAAACAAAGTAGATACATTTCAATGTTTGCACTATGAACACAAGATTAGGGGGTGAGGAGGGGGGAGTTGTGCTCGATTTAAAAAAACTGGAAAATAATTTAATTCCATACATTTTTAATATGGTACCAATTCACAAAAAAAGGTGGCAAAAAAATTAAATAAAGACATTCAGCTTATGAAATAAAATTCATTTGGACTAAAACAAATGTAATAGTACCTTGTATAATATATACATTTTAGTCTTTATCATAAGCATCTCTTTGGAAAATTAAGGCCTGTGTAAATTACCTCCATCTTTGTGAACTATTTTTGCTCAGAGGTCTTTGAAATGTCTCATTACCATCAGGAGAGAACTACTGAAGTGATTATGACTTGTACATTCTGGCTCATTTTTCAGCAGCATCTCTCTTACATTCATCACGATATTTCAATTTTGAACCTAGGAAATCCTATATGGTGGGAAGCAGTGTTCTATTTTTGTGCCAAAAAAAAACAACCGAAGCCTAAAAATGCCAACGCACATTCTAATAAACACAAATGTTTTCAACCTTGATGGTATCTGCATGAGGAGGGTGGGGGGAGGGAGGGAAAAAAAAGGTTAACAAAAGCAATATGCTTCCAAACGCATTCAGCTGAGTAAGCAATCTCTTTCTTGCTGCTCTTCACTTTGGCTTCCTTCCTCTGTATCTTGTGTGTCATTGAATTTTGTAAGTTAAGATTCAAATTACTTTTCTTTGTACAGCTGATGGACTGCCGGTGTCAACATGGAGGGAAAAAAAGAGCCATTGTACTCAGGCGTTAAGCAGGGCCGGACCTGCGTCACAGGACACACATCTCAAGTAATCAATATTTTTTATGCCTTTTGGTTCTGAATAATTACAGCAATGCTTTTTGATGATTAATAGAGTTAGTAACAGTCTTTTATGGTTGGATTTCGGTTGTGGAATACCAGTGTTTATGACAACAACTTCATGACAACAGTCATAGACGTTCATAAAGACTCCTTCATGTTCATGACAGCTGTTATGTCATGTTTATGACAGTGTCATGTCAGTCTTATACTTCTTGCATCACACGAGTCACATAAGCAAAAGCCGGGTTTTGCCACTGGCACAAACCACAAGGAAGGTGACAGGAAGTGGTTGGAGAAAGGTGGCATGGCATATTTTCTGCATGATTTTAATTGTTTCTTTTTTTTAATGGAAAGATTACAATTGTGAAAGTGTTTTTTTTTTTTTTTTACTTTAGCGGAATACTGAAAGTTTTTGCATTCGTTTGTACTGGAAACACATATTGTGACTCAGTGGGGGAGCAGTTGTCTTGCAATTGGAAGGTTGTAGGGTCAAATCCTGTGTCTCCTGTCACATGTCCCTGCCCCCTTGGCAAGTCACTTAACACCACGTTGCCCATTGTTCTGCATATTGGGGCGAAAGGGCTTCGACTCGTCAGTATGACTGGATAGGTGATAAATACATTTAGACCAGTTTCCATTACAAAAGCCTTTTCTCAATGCCCCTGTTTTCACTTGTGGAACTTTTTTTTCTATTTTTGAAAACAATTGTTTTCAATGTTTTGAAAATGTGCTTTTATTGACGTTTTTTTTTTTTTTTGGCCTAAATGTCTAACCTATCATTGTTGCTATTTCTGAGCCGTCAGTGCCGTGGTCCCTGATGTTTTCTAAATAAGCCCTGGATCTCATGACAAAAGAGACCAAAAACATAAATTACTCCAGAGGTGGTATGGCAGATTAATATGTTTTCCAAAATATAGAAAAAAAATAAGCATTACATTTCACTGTGACCTTTTGATACAAACCGCTTCACAATAGCCACCTCCACGGACCGTCTGTGCCTTCCATCGGGGTGCTTTGCACACTGCAGCTAGTCTTTGTCACAGTGTGTAATTCTGAAAAGTTGCACACATTAGTTAGAGGCTGAAAGAGCTGAATATGAAGTTGCCTTCTGTTGAAGCCGTAAAGTAAAAACTATGAATCGGATAAACTATTTAAAACACCTGGAGCTGAAAAACTTCAAGATTCAGGCCGGTAATTTCTTATTCATTGCAATTATAAATTACGTCCTAAAAGAGCACTTATTCTGTATTATAAGCTTGAGCTCTGTCGAGGGGAATCCATCCTACAAGAAGCATTTTCCCAACAGATGCGTTTGGATGGAGCATTCAGGTACAACTCGTTCACTGGATTGTCTCTATATCAGAAAACTAACAGAGTAGTTTCAACGTTTTGCATCATCAAATCTCCACAGTGTTCTTCAAAATTCTCTAAAGCAAAAACATGGATCATTTTCAAGTGGTTTCATTGTTGCATAATCCATCCACATAGCCATTATTAACTAAAACAGACTAACCAAGTGGTTAGTCTGTTTTAGATCTATACACATCTTTTTAAATCCAAGAATATCTTAACAAAATTTTATTACAGTCAAAGTGTTAACTTTATTGATTTCATATTGAATGATTTCTCTTGTTGTTAGTGGAAACGTTCCAAACCATGACTATAAATACATACAGCAGGTAAAATAATTATCAAACTCTTCAAAGCTTTTCTCAGTTTGCAGCGATGTGCAGCGAATTAATCTGGGTTTGGATTGTTCTCGTTTGTCAGATTATAAACACACTTTGAAAACAACTTCTAAGTAAATATTAAACTTGCTACTCCCCAAGTCTACATCAATTAATTAATTTTTTTTTGTTTTTTTAGGGAATTGGTCGTACGTAAAATTCTAATCTTACCTGTGGTGTTTGTATTCGCTGCAAGAGGAGAATCATAAACAGCAAAAGGTGTCAAAACAGTCTCTGTGTAATACTTCATGTAATTTGTGTCAGTAAATTTTGTTAACTGAATTAACCTTTTAAAGACATTTCTATAAATATATTTAAATTTGAATATATTTACTGAATGGGGATGTATTTATGTCTAATAATTCAGTTATAAAATTCACACTAGATGTCAACAGTGATCTAAAAAAATCCACACATACAAAGAACCTGCCTAAATTATGGGTAAAATATTGGTATGAAACAGGAAATGAAACTATCAACACACTCACAGAAATGTATTCATTTTTTTCCAAACAGCCACTTTTGGTAGCGATACCTTCAATACCGTTACTTTTAGAAAACAACAGTTGAGAACCAAAAAATTAAGGAAGGAAAAATCTCTGGGTCTAGCAGAGTCCTTCTTCCTACACGAAAACGCATAAGTGGCAACACCCAAACAAATGCACCGCTGAAATGGGAAGAATATTAACACACTTAATATCCATTAGTCGAGACGAGCCCATGGGAAAAAGTGCCTATCTCTAAATAAGCTGGGAGAACTCAAGTAGCTGTGACAGGCAATTTGGTGATTATATTAATGCCAGTAAGAAACCTGACACTGTAACTGTAATGGCTGTTTGACGACTCAGAATGACAGCTCTATTCCTGTCTGAAGCCGAGTGAGGAGGACCACTCGTCTGACCAGTGTTCTGTTACTCTGAATGCACTGAGTGTCAATAAGATGGGTTTGGTTGGTGGAGGCCATTGATCCGATGCAGGGACGAGGAAACTGGAGAAACACAGGCAGCGCAGAGAGAAAAAGCTAAATGTTTGAAATGAACACGAAGTAAGCATAATGTCATTTAGGGTAGAAAAATGCTCATCACTTAAAATATCTACAACTTATATATAATAAAATATTTGGCTTGACAAAATAGTAAGCAGATTTTTTTTAAAGTTGCATCTTGATGTAATTGCAGCATGAAGCGCTTCATACCCACTGAAATTGTTTCGTCATGCTTTGACAAAAAAAAATCAAAGCATGAGGGGATAACATTATAATATGACGTAAAGCTCAAAAAAAGTTGATTTTACACAATACTGCCCCTTTAAAAAGCTTTGATGAGATTGTTCTTCTGCGCATCTCCATAAAGATGCCAAAACCTTCTCTGCTTTTGGTAGATACCTGCGCTTCCCTTAATTACATATTTTCACTACGGTTGGTGGATTTTATTAATATTATTGAATGCAAACTCCATAAAGCACTGCTTTTCAGCATGAGGTGGTGAGGTTAAAAATATTGTGTTTGCAAACGAAGATACTGAACTCCTGCTGGAATTTGAAAGTTAAAGAAAATGAACTGCAGGGGAGGACAAACACGGAGATGACTTCAATTAGACATGAGAAATTCTTAGCCTTCACCTTTAGTTCAAGGTTCAATTAAAACGTCCTGTTTTCCTTGACGGGCTATTGATATGTCAGATATCGAGCCACTTTTATTTTGATTCAGTTCTGTAGAGAAATATCTCAAATATCATAAGGACTGGTCGTGAATTTCAGTTAAAAATATATATTTTATTTGGTATGTAACACAAATAACTAGACTGTTCAATCAAGACATTTCAGAATGATTTGGGTTCCAATTTTTGTCCAGTTCTGAAATGCTCTCTTTCTGGAGTTTTAGTAGGCAGATGAAAGAAAATAATATCTACTTTCTGATTAGAAATGGACTTGTGTTGATGGAAATTTGAATTTAAAACAAGCGCTGTGTTTAAACTCTCTGAGGCTGCACAACAGCAACTTTCTAAAGAATAAGCTCTACATATCTACAGCGAGACATTTATACAAATAAACACTGCAATTGCTATTTCCTCATTATAAACTACCTAAATATGAAATCATTAGAGGTCTCAAAGTCAACATCTGGACAAAGATGGGCCATCTGTTTGGACGGCAGCTGGCTCTAATAGAAAAGTGTAGCTCATCACTGAGCCGTAAACAGAGCAGGAATACAAAAATATTAGTAGCCCTTAACTTGTCTTCAGGCACGAATTTTGAACTCAAAACCTTACAGATGATAGTGAATCCAGAACATTTACAACTTAAGGCAGTGGAGGATTTATTTTAAGGAGAGAGAGATACAAGTTGGCTTTTCTAAGCCCAAAATTATACATACCATTAGCAGATGTAGGTTTAAGGTCATTTTCAAATTTCCAACAGGTTTCTTTTGACTGGAGGTAATATTAACATTTAAGAGTCCTGACTTGAATCCAGGATCAATCAGTAGTCTGAAAGTCAAACATATGACGGTAAAATCTGAGTGGAAAAGATGAAGGAAAGCTGGTCAGCCATTACATTAGAGCAAGATGTCTGCAGTGTAGAATTCAAAAAAGGGGCAACCGGTAGTTACGTTTCCTTTAGCAATGAGCAAAAAACTTTGTCAATATTCTGCTAAAGTCTAAAACATACAATTTCACAGTTGTAATGTTTTTATTAAACAAAATTAAAATCATCCATCAATAAGTTTGTTCACGCAGTAATGACTTACTGCGTGAAGTAGTCATGATCCTCCAACTACTTCCTCTCGTCTTCTTCATGGTTTTCTCCAGTGGTAACATCCGGTTGTTGATCATATGTCTGAAAGGAAATTATGTATGTAGCAAATGGCTGCTTCCATTATAGCCAATTTTGATACGACCAAAACAAACCCACCTCATCCTAGCACCAAAACTTATCATGAAAAGCACAGGCGTTTCCATTAAGCCAAATTATTTTCGAAATGTCAAAATGCACAATTAAATGGTCGACTGAAAAGCAGCTTATGTCAAAGATGACATCTTTAATCTTTCTAACACCTACTTCAGTTGCATTATACTCCAGCACTTAGGATTGTAAGCCATATCTTACCAGTCAGCTAAAAAACCTTCAACAACCAGCTGGTGCATCCCGACGTACAAGGACACAGACAGAAGCAACAACCACAAATACTTGTTGAAGTTAAAGCATAGCCTGGGGCAAACTGAACTCCACCACTGCCACTGACTCAGCTGAGGAGGTTCAGTTCAGAGATTAAGTGGTAATGCAGAAGGATGTCTATAATAACACCAAACCCATTTGGTCTAAAGGCGCCCAGCACAAAAGGGGAGAATAGCAAGATAACCTCTAATGACATTTTTGTCAGTTAGGAACTCCAAAGAAAGTAAACAAACTGGGTCAGTTTGTATGAAGGATGTTTTCCTTAAGTATCTCCAAAGATCATCTGAATGATGAATGCTATCAGGCACATTCATCAATTTCTTTTAATTTAAAGAAATGCTTACTGAAAGAAGTTTCAAACAGCCTGCACTTGCAATTTCCTCAAGTGTAAGAACTTTATACTTACTTCTACTTAAACTGGAAGTAAAAGCCTAAGTTCAAACTGTAACTGTATAAGGTATCAAATATTTACAAAAAACACTTCTGTTTTTAAAGAAGTGTTTGATGTCTTAATTAATCCATATGCATGATTTCAAATGAAATGGAGGTTATCTACACTAATAATTAATATTGTGTGTTAGTCAGCTGGACCGTTGTAAGTCAAATGAACACATTACTGAACTGAATAAAATATGTTACAGGAACTTCAACTTAAAAGCAGGGAGAGAAACTAGAAATGATATGTTCTTTTCTCTTAAAATGAGTTACAGATGTGATTCAAGAAACAGATGTCATGGTCATATGGTACACTTCTCAAAACATTTTCAGAAAAATTTAATCTCCATCTTGATTCTCTTTCCTGGAGTAAATATATTTTAATTCAATACATTTTAGGGTTTCTTTTGGCATACTGATGTATTTTAATTTCATATTTCATGCTAGATTTGTTGAAGGAAACTAGATTGAGTAAAGTAGAATCAGCAATTTTTTAACAATGTAATTTAGCTTTTTTTTTTTTTTAACAGAAACTAACCTAAAATATTAATAATCCTTAGAAATATTAAGGGAAAAAAATATATAACGTCATGCCAAGTCAGGATCCTTCTGACACTTACCCTCATAAGAAAACATTTCTCATAACAAGAGAGGCACCGACATAAAGCTGAGCTTTTTCTGCGACTTCCTCTTCCTCCTCTTAATGCTGACAAATGGACAGAGTACGCCAGTAGTGGACAAGAGAGGTGCTGAGACGCCAGCTTGTCATCCATCTGCTTTATTCCCCCGGTACTCCCTTCACCGTGGCAGAGGTCACATAATCGCTGGCTCAACCGCCACTACAAACACACTTTCCTGACACAAGCACACTTCCCTGTAGCTGTCGCACATATTTCACCTTCTCGCCCTGCGGTATTATCTTTTTCCCTTCATTCTACTGAAGTTTTTTTTTGTTTTTTGTTTTTTTTAAAACTTCGAGGCTATTCTTCTTCCTAAATCATATAGTGCTTTGTTGTTGGTTTTTTTTTTTGTGTGTGTGTAAGAAAGCTCTTTGGTCAGCTTTCTTACACATCTTTTTACGTTTTTATTTGTTTTTTTGGAATTTGAAGTAAAAAGAGAGGTGGTATATTTCACTAACATTAGAAAAAACACTGCAACCAGCAAACTCTAACGCAGCTTTAGCAGAAAGCAGCAACACACCATTTGTGATGCTTTTACTTTTAATGATAAGAAAAAAAGAAACCATGTTTTTTCACGCTGAGCCGCAGCTGAACCTGACCTGTGGCTGCAGGTGTTTACGTTGCAGGTTGATGTAAAGCGCAGTGTTTCTCAATTCAAATGTCTATCATATAATTTGAAGTTTTCTGCAAATGATGAAGATCTTTATAACTGCCTGTTAATTGTCTGTAATTAGAGGGGGAAGCTAGTTTGCTACATCAAGTCAACCTCACCACTCCCTTACATTGCTCAATTCATTTTTTCCATTAGTGTTACGGCCCGGCTCAAGTGGCCGCATCAAAGACTATTCTTTTACATGTTATGCATAGCCGCGCTGCGGGCGTAGAATAATTCCATTAACTCAATCAAACTTGGACTTGTAGATTTTATTAATTTCATGCTGTGCTCCACAGCAAAGGGAAAAACCGTTAAAGTACAACTCAAAACCGCGTCTTTCTCGCTCTGTATCGGGGCAGATATGAGCAGACTCGTTGCCATAGCGACTGACAACAACACCACAAAAAAACACTCAAATATTTCCCACACAAAGAGCAGAACATTCAGTCTGTTGCAGTGGTATGGTTTTAGGCATAAAGTTTATTTTGTGATTATTAATAAGTGGCTGCTGTGGTAAGAGGAGAAAACTATAAACATAGGGCTGCACTTGTCTTTATTGTATGGCTAGCTCAACGTGACTGTCTCTTACTCTGCAGCTGTGGAGTCACAATGTCTGGGATCATGAGCGCCCCCTGCCATGAGGCATGAGAACTGCCTGCCTCACCTAGAATCTGTTCTCTGCCGTTTTCTGAACGTTCTGGTTGCGCAATCACCGACTTCGCTTCCAGGCAATTGAATGGGAAAATGCGAGAATTCTGCGATTTTGAAGAAAAAAATAATCAGAATTTGTTAAGCTACATGAAGAATTGGTACTTTATAGTGCAAACCATAAGTTTCAAAATACCAATATAAATAATTGTATCATTATATATTATTTTTCCATGATGGCAGGTGAGGCTCTTCCTCCCCTGACCGTACATCGCTGGTAGAGACAGTGATTCCACCGCAGCAGACTATTCCAACCAAAAACAAAGCCTCTGTGTCCTTACTGTGATGAAGATAAATATTTTGTTTTTAATACAACAGACAATAAATTAGAAACCATAAGTCACAAAGAAAACTATAATGAGCAGTATGATTGCTAGACATTTACATACACCTCCAAAAATATATTTGTTTTGACATAACGATGATGGCTTAATCTGTCCCTGAAATATTTGCCTTCAAACTCTAAGAGGCAGTTAGTGGAGGGAACCAATGCTGCGGGGGATCGTGACAGGATGGGAGAAATGTTAGGGTGGGTAGCAAATATCAAATTTACATCCAGGAGAATGTCAGAATCCTTTTTTTCTCAGTGGGAAAAAGATTTCATGAGAAAACATGCAGTGCTTAAGATCTGCTTGTCGTGAGACCTTTATTGTCATTATCACCTTTATTTATTTTGTTTCCAGAATTGTGTAATGTTTCTGTTTTTGGTCATTTGAACTGTACTGTTGATTTTTGTTGGTGTCTTAAAAACTACTGATGTTCATATGTGCATTAGCGTCAGTTACCTAATGCAAGCTAACGTTTAACCTTTCCCTTTTTGAGAGACTAAAGAAAAAAAGACAGAAAAGCTAAAAAAGAAATAAACCTATAGTACCTAAAAAAAATAATCAAATATTACAAATTATTTTTTTGTCAGAAGCAATCAGCAAGTATGATTGGTGTAGTCCAGATTTGCACCAGCCTGAAAAATCAATGAATTCTTCAACAGCAAACTGACTTTTCACAGCTGCAGCATTTTGCAGTAGGAAGCTAAATTCATCCTTTCTTCCTTTGCCGACAAATTCCCACCTGCACACCTCTCTCTGTCAGTTCTCACTGGTCCTCTTGATTGCCTAAATACTCAGTTATTAAACCATCTTATAAAACGTATTTGTCAAAGATGTGTGTGCGTGCATGTGTGTGTGTGTACTTGTCAACCTATGCCCGTGCCTATATCCCAAAACAAAAAATGTATGTCATGCCATCTAAGTGAGGACATGGGAACTAATTATTAAATATGATAATTGTAGTATATATATATATATATATATATATTTTAATCATAAGTATTCACATCAACACAGAATTCCAGGATTATACTCATTTGTTATCCTATATGACAAAGACAAGATTCTGTTAAGTTTCAGAGAATCAGACCTAGAAATGTCCAGGGTTTCCAGTGACTTGCAAAACTGCTAACACCCCTGGAGCTTTTCTACAATTTGCCATCATACAAATCCCAGACCTCAGAACAGAAAGTAGAGCATAAATGTGAAGTTGATAGAAAATGATGTATGGTATTCAAACTTCTTTTTACAGATCAAAGTCAGAAAAATATCCACCTATCACCTTCCGTTGTTTATTTTACAAGCTAAAATGTAGGGCGTTAATTTCACCTGAAAAAAGAAAACTTCAGATGAACTACGCTGCCTTCTGACCTCACCAACAGCAGCTTTTAGTTTTCCATCTGCATCACGTGTCATGTTCCTGTCAATTAGGGATGTTGTTTTCCATGTCTGAGGGCAGGACTGGGAATCATTTGGGAAGCTTGAAACACAGAGGGAGCAATTTTGAGTGTGGGAAATCATTGCATGCAAGCCCGTCTCCATCACTAAGGTTGAGACATCCTCCACAGGGATCCTTGCACCCCGGAGAACTGACTTGTTTTTTTGCAATGAGCAAACAAACATCTTTTTTCACCAAGGCAGTTGTTTTGCAAATCCAACAATAAAGTGGGAGAAAAAAGTTGTTTGCTCTCTTACATTGTACAGAAATGAATATATACAGAAATCAAACTTGTCAGGTTTTTTTGTCTGAAAAAGTCGTAAATTATTTTTTGTTGCCCTTTACACAATGATTTCAACACCGACTATCGTCAACACTACCAATTATGTCACCTGAGCAGGTAACATAGTTGTAGTCGAGTATTATGATATTACCTGGGATTTGTATGCTTTATCAAATTATGTGCTCTTCAATTACTGGTTCAGTTTAAGTTTTCACAACAAGACTATAATGTGACACTTTTCTTAAGGAAAAGAAAAAGGTGAATTTCCCATTCCTCGGGTTAAATTGTTGTGCCTACAAAGATCAGCCATCTGACATTTTGGAACTCTTTAATTTGACATTGTTTTTCTGTTCTGACCATAAAAAAATCTGATAGTTCTCATATAAGACTGGCTTGTTAAGGGTTGCACCGCTGAATGTTTGTCAAAGTTGTATGAGAAGCAGCCAGAAGGATTAATCACAAACAAAGAATTAAGCAGATTCTTAAATTTGAAGAGCCCATCTGCCACCATTGCCTCCCTCTGGAATACTTAAAGAGGGCAGTGGGGCTCTTGTAAACCATGAATTGATGTGTTTTGGCAATCAAAGTAGAGTCTCAGGTGAACTGGAGTCTTCAAATATGAAACAACTTTCATCCAAGCGAAGTGCTCAGTCAAAGAACTCGCAAGTAATTCCAGTTATCACAGTTCTTAAATAAAATGCAGCTCTACACCTCTGCCCTGCAGTTGTGAAATGATATGGTAATAAATGGACAAAGAATAAACTATTGGACAGCTTTGCCGCAAGTGAAGCAGATGATGCAAAAAAATACTGTGGTGAAGTAACAAAGACATTGCCTGATGGCACTTTCTTTAAGTGAATATGATGAAAAGACTGAACAATCTCTCTCTGAGATTTCTTAAGGACATACTGTATAAAGGCAAGAGCTGTGGACTCGACACTTGGACGATAATGAAAACGGGTTTATAAGTATGAGGACCTAACCCCCATCTGAAACATGAGAAAACTGTAGAACTTTGTAAGAGGCAAGATTGCTTAAACTGCACTTTCACTGCTCCAGTGGATGTGTGTTTGCGTGTACAGAATGTGTGAAAGTTTTAACTTGTGACAGACAACACAAATAAAACAAACCCTAAGTGTCCAAGTAAAAGAAGGAACAACAAACATACCAAATCATTTTTTGTAGGTCATAAATGATGACTAAACATGCAGATCATCAAGCAAAATGGTCAAAGATATTGACATTTTCTGTCCTCTTTTTGGTTCCTGTAATCTTTTCTGTTGCCATATTTACGCAGATGATGCACAGCTCTACCTTACAATGTCACCAGGTGACCGAACACATCAATGCACTGAACAGATCAGTGCATGGAGGTGCCATAACTTTCTCCAGCTGAACAAAAACAAAACTGAAGTTATATTTGGACCAAAAGAGGAACGATCTGGAGTCATCACACACATTCAGTAATTACAGCTAGAAACTAGCGGTCAGGTCCGAAATCAGTATTAAGACTGATCTGTAGTGCAGAACAATTTTATTTAGAGCAACGCTAAATTTGCAGAGAATTTACAAGTTTTAAAGTTGACTAGTGATAAATGAGTGATTAGCACTCCTTTCTCCCACGTCTCACACAGTTGAATGTGGGAGTGCCTGGAGGCTGGCGGGAGCGCTGTCAGGGAACAGAAAGTCATGTGAGTGACATCCCAGGACACTACTTACACAACGTCCGACAAGTTCCATCAATTTAACTCATTGGGGGTGTTTAAACGAAGACTCAGAAGGCTGTTTATAGATACCTCATTAAATTCTCACAATTATTCATCTTTAGAGTCAGGAAAGATTACATTCTTCACTGATGAATACCCACACATTTCTGACTGTCCAAAGACTCCGAAGTCCCTGATCCTTGGGGTGCACTGTAACTCACTTCAAATAAATGAAATGTAAATGCTGCTGCATTTCCTTTGTAAACACCGCCTTATCGTCCTCCTCTGCTGTGGACTCTCTATTGTTTATCGTCTGCCCTGGTAATGGGATGGAGTAATTTCTCATTTGTAACAATATCAAAAAGCAATTACAAGCCTGTGACTAAAAGCCACTGAACAATGTCCACCATCAATCATCAAAGAGGAAAATGGCAGAGAGGAGGGAGACATTTCAGTCTGTTTATTTCCCCTGCCTCTTGCTCTGGTATTTGTGCTCAGCTGAACTTGGCTCTGACTTTATGGCTGCTTGGGTACCCCTGTGAAAGGGCAAGAGCACGTTGCGGATAGCTACCTATTGTAATTGTTTAGCTACGCTGCCTTGCAGGAATATTCACATATTCGGAATTTAATGCAATAGTACTGTATGAACGCAAACAGAAAGAAAAAACAATGTGCTTATTTTCCTTTTCATTTTGTTACTTCTATTGGAAGTAACTAATGCACGCCTCCGCCAGCTTTGCACATCTAGAGAAATTCTTGGAAAATAAGTCATGCAAAGACAGACTGGACAAAATTCTGAATTGGATATAGAGATACATCTGAAAAAGTGAATAAGTTCAAAGTTGTGTCAATCATTTCAGAAAGGGAAATTATTCAGTATACGGAATTAAATATTTTACTGCATCAATGGGACTTGGCATGGAGACCAGTCTTTGGTTCTGGTGAGATGTAAAGATCAGGTCATCTGCATTGTTGGGTCTGGTATCGCTCATCTTCCTCTTGACAATACTCTATGGATTCTCTGGGGAGTTCAGGTCAGGTCAGCAACACAATGGTCATTGGACCGGCTTCAGAAAACCCAATGGACCAACAACAGCAGATGACAACGCACTCCAAAACATCAATGACTTTGGAAACTTTACACTTGACTTCAAGCAACATGCATTTTATGGCTCTCCACTCTTCCTTCAGTCTCTGGGACCTTGATTTCCAAATATAAATGATCTGAAAGGAGAACTTTGGACCATTGAGCAACGGCTGAGACACATCTGACATTCATACAGCCCTCAGTGAAAAACCTGAATCTTTAGCTTCACCTTTTGTGGCTTACTGTCCTTGTGACGAGTGTCGATGACTATCTTCTGGACATCTGTCCAGTCAGCAGTCTTCCCCATGAGTGTGTAGCCGACTAACCCTGAACAAGAGGCCATTTAGAGGCTCAGGAAACCTTTTCAGGCTTTTTTGAGTTGATTATTTGGTTTTGGTGTGACAACATGAGTTTCCAATCATTCACTTTTCCAAAATTTTACATTTTTGATACACTGAAATTAGTATTTCAAGTATTTTTATGTCATACTTAACTTCATTCTGTGTTATGAATCTATACAATATATGAGTTTCACTATCTGAAATTCAAACATGGAGAAGCAACATTCAGTTTTTATGCTCGGGTAATTTGGAACAAACTTCTAGAAAACTGCAAAACTGCCAAAACACTAAATCAAGGTTTTAAACACAACTGTTTAAAGTTGCCTTTGATTAGTAGTGTGTGAAACAATACCACTATATTTGATATGTATGCTTGATTATTTTGATGCTGGCATTTAACAAAATGTAATATTTATTGCTTGTTTCATAACTTATGGCTTTATGATGTTTATATGATTTAAAGCACCTTTAAAACACTTGAACTGCCTTCTTGCTGAAATGTGATACACCACTAAACCTGACTTGAAATAAATTATGAAAAATATCAAACTTCAAGTCTTTTTGTTGTACTTGTAAGTCCTCATGAATGATGCTGCCACTACCATGTCTCTCTGTGGAAACAGTGCATTCAAAGTAAAATGCAGAGTTGGTTTTCTGTAAAAAGTTTCACTTTTGTCCAACATATTCTTATCCACACGTTTCCAGCTGAACATAGAAAGGCGCATTGACCAAAAGCTCCATGACTTATGGCAAACTGAATCCTTATATTTTTAAATCTAAAATGTCTCATTTCATTATTATGAACTGATTTGTGTTTGTCACTGCAAAAGGTTTCACTACAATATTGAAATCAATGGTAACATTAGAGAATCTGAAAAAGTTCAAGGTGTGGGAATAGTTTAGCAAGGCTCAAAAAGAAAAATCTGTTCTACTCTACCTTTTTCCCCCCCTTCCATTTGCCATACTTGCTTGCATCAAAATTACATCATTAGGTTTAAACCTCCGGTTGTGCATGTCTCATTTAATAACCTTAGAGACGCAGCCCAACTTTCAAAGATTTTTCAGAGGAGACATATTTACAGTCTAAATACATTCCTTTTTCAGATGCAGCTCTTGAAAATCAGTCTTGACTGAGGGCTGTTCATTTCGCAATCGTCCTGACATTATACCGCCTCTTCTCTGCCTGCCTTACATCGCATCCTTTATAACGATGCAGACCAAGAGACATATGTGCACTTTTTTTTATCTGAAAATGTACTTGCCTCTGTGGGGGTGTGTTTGTGTTGACTCCTGAGGTCCCTATATGAGCTGCTTCAGAATTCCACACAGCTACCGTACAAGACATGCTAAGAGAAACAAAATGGAGTTTAAAATCACAACGGGATGTGAGGGAGACAGAGGGGATCAAAAACAACGTGAAGAGCAGGTCTGGGGTTTGATGTTGAGGGAATTAGCATGACCAACAGGCCAGGTGTGAGCTGAACACTGTACACAATTAGCAGTGGCTAAAAGGAGACGGCAGCAAACACAAGGACATCATGGGGCCTAGAGGAAGGTCAGCACATCCCCCAACAGACCTCTGCACACATAACACACACGCGCACACACCCCTCTTTGTGACATGTATACACACATACATCTACGGTCAGGGCAATTGGATACAGTGCTAAGAAGCGCTGTTTGCTATATACCTTCTGCTAACTGCTAGATGAGATTTGATGCCGGTGTACTGCAAGCCTTATTTGACCTGGCAAGGGCACCCATGCATTTTAATATCTTGTCTCTTTGCTTCTTCTTTGTGGTTGTTTCCTTCTCTGATTGGCCTCCCGGAACAACCCAACCCCATCCCGTCTCTCCCTCCCCTCTCGTTCCTGCTCGGCTTTCTCCTTTTCTCTATTGAACAACCAAAGACAAAAAGGTAAAGGCGGAGGTATTATGTACTTTCGAGGCACATTTTATAGGGAAATCAACTAACTATCTTAACTTCAGCTGGTATAAAAATGCTTAGATTAAAAATAGATTAAAAATAATTTCAAAATAAATTTCCCTTAATTTCAAGCCATGTATCTGATGCCTTGAAATTGGACCTCTGTCTCTTTAAGAATCTCCTACCCTGTCTGACACGTCTCTTTCCTTATGTTGTAACAATGCTTCTTTGGAGCGCTGTAGTTTCTTATGATGAGCTCAGTTCCACCAGGTGTTTGCTAACTGTTGCCACTGTTAGCTACGGTATTCCCTGAATGGTTGCCACGGGAGGATTTCTTAAACATGCATTAAAGAATAAACACTACAGATACATGTTTGATGAGGCAATGATATTATATGATGACATAAAGCTGAACAATGTTAATTGTACCCTCCCTTTAATGCTGATGAATGAAACAAACAAAAACAAGCAAAAACACCTACTTCTGGTAACACTCAAGTCCATACCTCATGTTATGCATTTTAATTTCTCACAACGGATGTTTGAGATCATGTAGAATCTCTTTCTGTGTTTGTTTCAGAATTTTTCCACAATATTGAATTTTTATTCCTACATTTGAGTTGTAATTTGACATCTACCACAGAAAGACCTTAGAGTGCACAAGAGGTCAGGTTTAGCTAGCTTCCAGGTGTAGGCAATGCTCATCTTAAATCATTGACTGCTTAGAGGCAGCGATTTTCCTGAAATGTTATTCTGCACAGAAGGGTTGGAATAAACTGGTGGAAATAGATTTAGATAAGCAAATACATACAAGTGGTGTTTCACATCATATTTTAATGGAAATGGAAATGCAAATCCAATCCTCGGATGCAAATTTGTGGTGTCAACTGTATCAATGTTTCATTACCTTTTTATACAGAGATATCTTTGCTATCGAAAAAAGTTTGTAAACTTTACAAACAAAACTTCATGAGAATTTTCTTTGCTTCCCTTTTTTCTCCCCTTTGGCTAAAGTTAAATATGTTAGGTGTATGAGTCATACCTCAGTTCTTAGACAAATGAAAACCAACTTGACTTTGTTGAGTGAAAGACAAGAGCAAATACTTGAGGGTTGTTTCGAACTTTCTTTACAGCTTCTGATGGAGGAGAACTAAATGAACATGCACCCCGGAGAACTGGTTTGTTTGTATGCAATGAGCAAACAAGCATCTTTATTCACCAAGACAGTTGTTTTTGCAAATCCAACAATAAAGTGGGAGAAAAAAGTTGTTTGCTCTCTTACATTTTTTATTTATTGGCTTGCTATGAAGTGTCATCTTTTTTAGTTTAAATTCCTAATTGTTTGCACAAGCCCATCTACATCGGCAGAATTCTTTGTTACTGAATGCACCTCTCTGCTTTTGCATTATTTGTGCCTTAGAGAAAAATTTTTTAAAAAACTGTGTGTGACTTATTGCCCCAGCACATCTGCATGAGACAGAGAGCAATAAGTGTGCTAAACGAGCTGCAGTTTCCATTTGAAGCAGCTCGTTATCCCTGCCCCTTGCCCTCTCTGTCCGTCACTTTGCCTCGGGACAGCTGCACTCTCAGGACGTTCGGGCAGAATCCTTCTCAGGATCCATCCAATCAATATGCAACGGGTACTTTTTTAATTATGCAATTCATCCACTCCACGGACTGCCTATATCCTCATTTCCTTGCCTGGACCACTTACATCCCTATTTCTCCTCTTGTTTTCTTTCTTTTTCTACAATTATTCCCACTCTGACAGAGAGAATGTGGACACAAAGACAGACCTCTGTTTTTTAAAGGAAATCATAAACAGCTTTAAATTATAAATCGATTAATAATGATTAACTATCTTTTTGAAATGCCCTCTAACGGCTTTAGGGTGTGTTATCAAGTAAGAAAGACAAAAACAACGGTAGCTATTATTACCGTTGTAATAATACTGCTACAAAGACATAGATATATACTGGTTGCTGATACAATGGGCAAGTTTTAGCCATTGATTAAGCGCCAGGCTATATGAATAAATGATAAATTAACTAATGTGTATTTACACTAGAGATCCATTCATAAACAAATATGCAGAATGCAAGGCAACTTAGAGTTCATTTCCATGCCCAAGGGCACACTGAGAGGTGAAAGGGGAGGAAAATGGAATCAAACCCACAGCTTCCTTGCTACTATTTTCACTGAGCCACAGTCGCCCTCAAGGTAAAAAGTATTAAGCATAACTTGGTTCAGAACATGTGACTCCAGAAAAATATATTAGTAAGCTAATTTATTCATGTTTATTCATCTTTAAATACAAGGAGATACATCTGAAGGTGCTTTCCTCATCGCTTCCTCACTTACTTCAGGAGATAGCTTCATTTTTAATTCAGTGTATGAACGTAAGGAAAATTGGACATCTTTACTTGCTGTTTTATTCTAAAATATTCAGAATGTCTTATCGCTTTGCCATGGACAGTCTGTGCTCTGTATTCCTGTTCTGTGGTAATTGGGTGAGTTCAATGTAAAAATAAAACAAACAGTACACAGCAGATGACAAAACAAAAGTAGAATAACAGACTATTCCCTGGTAAATGGAATAGTCAAAGTTGTGAATCCTTTATCACATTTTTGTGTCGGCATACAGTAAGTCCATTTCTTTGTGTTTCTTTGTAAAGGTTTTAAAAAGCTGTAGTGCTGATGTCCATTTCAAAAACAAATTAGCACTCTATTCTTTGAAAAAGCAGCTAAACTAGTACGATTTTAAAAAAAGTACTGGTAAGGAATCACTAGTGTATTTCTTTTTAGCTAATTCAGTTATTGAATGATCTTAGGATTTGTAGGTATCCAAACATCCAAGGTATCCAAGCTGGATTTGGACGGACAGAAAAATGGGCAACATAATTGTACTCTGAGCCAAATCTGTGAGCTAACTCTATTCTGTGAACAAAGATAAGGACCACAACCAACTGTTAATATCAGAAAACCACCAATACTTAACACAGCCTCTAAAAATTCTCATAATTGACCATTTTTATTGTTCCAACACCAAATATCTTCTTCCTTCTCTGCCTGCTCCCGGTGCTAACTAGAAGCAACCAATCAAAACCAGGATGAAGCTTTTAGCAATGTCAATCATGCTTCTGTATGTGCTAGTTACCATGACCACCATTTTCCTGTAACGGTAGTTGTTTCTCTGTCATTATCACATTGAGCAGTGAATACATGAGGATGAATAGCAGCATTAAGACCCTCCTCTTGGCTCTGGTTGGCTGGTTTTGACTAGGAGTGGGGCATTTCATAAAACAGCAATAGCGGTTCAGGGAGGAGATGAAGGGGATCAATCTTTTCCCAGATTACGCGTCTCATATGATATTATTACAACATGTGATAGTTATAGCAAAATCTTTTAATAAAGTTACATACTGCAGCTTTTATATGCATTAATATATATAGTTGAAACCGTCTTAGCACTAACACACAGGGTGATATCTATAGTCTTTCTTGTAATGCTAGCATGTGAAGTAGCAATGCTCCTAAAGTATTTCAGTTTTCCAAGCTGCATTTTTTTTTTTTTTTGAGAATTTCAGATATACTTTGAAAATTTCAGATATAATCCAACAGAACATAAACGTCACATTTCCATTGCTACAATTGGCTACCATGAGGAGTACGGACATCAAATTCGCAAAAGACAATCCACGAATCAGTACAATCAAAGATGAGTGGTTACCAAAGTTAAAGACAGCACCTGAGAGTTTTATGGAAATGAGTTTGAGGGCATTAAAACGGGTTTTACCTGGATTCAGTGAAGGAGTGCACGTTAATGTTGGAGCTGTCGCCACATGCCCCGCACACAGATAAGCATTACTTATCTCCCAGTCTTTCACATCACTTTTATCATCCCTTCCCTGCCTGACAGTCTCTAACACATGTGCACAGTCACGCATGTCGGTACACGCAGACACACAGAGCTGTTTTATGTGTGGAACCAGAGCAAAGAGAGGGTTCAAAGCCTGAGTGATTTCTTCGAGAAGAGGATACTGACTATCTTAAACTCAGATCACCTGCTCTCTTATCTTGTATTTTCCCACACTGTCTTTTTCACTCCCCTCACCCCCAACACACTCTTAGAGAGACACAATCTGACCAGCAACACTCAATCAAGTGATGAGCAGATTTCCCTTTTATCGCCCTCTTATTCACTGCCTCTTTGGAGGACTCTACAGGTCCGCTTTCCCTCCTTTTATCCAGACAACTGGACAGGATTAGGTGGCCAGGGAGCAGCTTTGCTGTATTAGTTCCCATCTGAATCGCACACACCGTTGCAACAGTTAAGGTATAAACTTGTCAAAGAGAAGGAGGAAATAAGGTCGAAAACGAGTGATGATAAAAGAAATACAAAATAAAAGGAGTAGAATGTATGGGAAGAGGATGAACATGAAGCAAAGCCAGGAAATTGTAACTTCAGATTACTGTCGAGAGAATGTGTACTATACATTAACACCCCAAAAGCAGGGATCACAGAACTGGTGGAGAGGATGAGAAGGTGTTAAAGGCTACAAATGAGTCACAGAGGCTGGGGATGAAAAATTAGGAAGGAGCGAAAGCAGTAAGCAAGGGTGAGAGAATATAAAGTAGGAGTAAAGATAAGGTAAAGGTGTGCAGACAAGTGAAATATGGAAAAAGAGTACGGGGGATGAATCAGAAACAGAGCATAGAAGGTTTTAAAGTGCTATCTGCTTGTTATCTAGTACTTTCCCCCGTATGTGTGTGCTTGTGAGTGGGTGTGCATGCGCTCTGAGATCCATGTTCATTTTTCCTACTGCACTCCTGCTGGTTCATTCTCTCGGGACCACAGGAACCAAAGAAACAATCTCCTCCTGCTAGAATATACGTAGCTCTCATCCGACTCCTTTTTTTATTTTTTTTATTTTTTAGCAATCGTTCTGCATTTGTTTCTGGGCCCCAATGCTTTCTGTCATTATGACTTAAGCAATGGGATCAAATATATCTCTCATTGGGTTCCCCCCCCCACCAAAATCAACTAAATAAACTATATCCTCCCACAGAAACCTGCTTACATATCTTATCAATGCTGAAGCAAAGCAGACAGAGGGATGGATTGCCTACTGTTCTTGTCTGCAAGTTTCTGGTTTAGGTTACTTGGCAAAAATCTATAAAACATTCTGTTAAGGTGGAGTAACGAGAAATGGAAAGCTAAAATATTTTGTTTCATATCTAGATCATAAAACCAGCAATAACTTCAATTGTCTGGTGAAAAGAGCTGAAAAGTTTTGAGACTATTAGAAATATTAGGAAGCTCTTGCAACAGTGGAGACAGAGAGGTGAGCTGTTTTATGTAACTTCATAAATTATTCCAACTCATCTTGGTCTAAAGCTTTATTCAGTTTCCCACCCAGTGAAAATGACTCAAGACCAAGACTATCAGTTCACTGGACTGAAATTTATACCAAGTCAATTAAACAGGAGTACAGTGGCAAAATAACTAGCATCAGTCTTTCCCCTACCATACCATTATGTCGCCAGGTGATCAGGTTGGGTTGACTTTCTATATAGCACCAGATCATAGCAGAAGTGCACACACCCATCAGTATACCAGGCATAGCCTGGTAACAGTGTCAGGAGATCTCAAGCTATTTCATAAGCATGAACTTTTTTGGTCATACTCCCCTAAAAAGTTTAAAATCTCCAGGTTTTCTGAGTATTTGGTTTAATTTCCAAAAAGACCCCACACTTTTTTTTAATTCTTAACCCCACTTTTGGGAATCCATTATCTGCTCTAATGTTTCAAATGTATACCTGAGCAACAGGAAGACTTTTAGTAGCGGTTTTGACTGCTGAACTGGCTCGTCTCCCTCTACTGGAAGTTTTGGTGATGTGACAAGTCAAAAGAAGCAAATCAACTAAATGAAAAGCGTTCTCTGCTCTGTGGTTGGCTGAAGTGGTGAGATGAGCCAGTTCAGCCACTCTAACAGAAGAAACAAGCAGACCTACGAATGGAGTTCCTCAAACAGCAAATTGATTTCTAACTAAAATCTCTCTTTCAACTGATCACTGATGCTTCAGAGAATCCCATCATCTCAATAATGGGAAAATCTCGGATGATATCTGAGCGTATGTACAGATTTAAACTTATGTGTGAGAGTACCCGACAATAAAACAACAAAATGACTTAGAGATTGATTATCGCAAAGTGTTTGTGCTTTATCCGTCTTTTCAAAAGGAACTAGCTGCATACACTCCGACACACCGAAGAAAGAAAAAAAAAAATACAGCTGAGCTCACAACATTGCGTGAGACAGCAATTCAATTGATAAAGAGCCAAAACAGGAAACAAATACAAGACATGGTGAGTAAGATAAAGACGAAATATGGAAATCAAGGGGGAGCAATTGATAGGGTGAGGTGCAGCGGCGGCAGTAGGGGGTCAGACTTTTATCTTGAAGTGGAATAAATGAAGAGTGGTGACGGAACTGTGAGCTGCGGGCTGCTTCAATATTTTATCACTGCGGCGAGGTCCGGCATCAAAAGTAAGCCTTTTTTTCCCCTCCTATTTTGGTCGTTGACAGCCGCAAATGCCACCAGTGATGAGAGTGGGTGGAAAGTGAAACATTGAATGTATAGAACAAGTCAGACGTTTTTTTTTTTTCTCTCTCCAGTCTTTTACTCATTTCCCATTAATGCTTTTTTTTGTTCATCTGTAAATGAGAAGATAGAACATCCCTCACTGAGAGAGGCAATATGAAAGTACTTTATAGTTTCAAACTGTAAAAAGTCACAGCATTTCCTGCTACTTCAGCTGTTTAAGCTCTTAAAGTGACCTGATTTTGTTTTTCTTTTTTTTTTGCTTTCAAGCAAGACACTGATTTCTCTTTGCAATGTTGGTATGTATTTTACTCAAAATGTGGCGGGGCCCTCGCTGGGATCTTCAGGCCTTCATTTTCTCCATGTTTCCATCCCTCAGGATGTAGCTTTGTGCTATATCCTGCATTTCTGTCTTCAGTATACAAAATGAGGTCACTAAAATGTTTCTTTTCAATAAACAAGTTATTTCAATTTGCATTTGTTATTGAGTTTTATTCATCTTTCATATGACATATCCCTGATTTGTCAAATTTTGTGTTAGTGGATATTAGTTAAACGCCTGAAATACAAAAAAAATAAAGCATATCACTCTGTCATTTAAAGAGGCAGTATTATGTATTTCCCAGCCATAGTATCATTTTATAGCATAGTTATGTAACTTTGTTACATTCAGTTGTTTTATTTTGTCAAATATGACTTCACGCCTTCAAATTGGATCTGTCTCTTTAAAAAGTGCAGCTCTTTCTGAAACTCCACCTTCAGGAAGTCATCACAATATGGCTCCTCTATTAACCCTTTAATGTTTTTACCAGAGTTTCACTGAGAAGTAGCATCTTTAATTCTCATAGCAGATGTTCCACCAAGTGTTTGCTAATTGGTGCTGACTAGTCTGAAGGAGCTCAGGGTGGGAGTCATAGGGATGGCAGTTCTGTGAGACAGGAGATCGGAAGCGCGTTTGTTTTGGTTGTATTTACCCAGAATGCTTTGCTCCATAGTCCATTACCTGCTTCTGAAGCGGTCTCCGGTCTGCTTGGCGTTCACACATACATTCAAACCACACCAGTGTGTAGGCGGACTGGAGATTTTTTTTTTAGTCATATATGTTTAAAAGCAGGTATCCTTTCCCTTCCACTTCACAATTCTACCCAATATTGTGTTGACAAAGCACATCGAATCCCAACAAAATACACAGACCACGCTTGTGGTCGTAAGATGACTGTATTCAGCTGTTTATTCATAATATAATTGAAGAAGAGCTCAGGGAATGTAAGGCAGATAAACGTAACTGATGCTTTGATCCGCCGAGATCCTTTATTTTTCTTATTTAGTAGCAACAGCTGTATTCCGAGCAATTTTAAAAATCATTACGGATGACTTTCAGAGAGAACCAATTCAGCTGCTATTATAGATTGCACTGAATCACCAGAGATTTCAACACTTGGGGCAATATGAATCACACGATAAGGCAAACACATTGTTGTGAATATGTATGAGGCTAGCTGAGCCATCAAATCTTCCAGTGTGTGCGACTGCGTGTGTGTGTCTATGTAACTAAGGGGCTTCAAGGTTTATGGTATTCATGAGAGCAAGCTGCAAAGCATGGCAATCAGATTCAATATGGCTCAGCTTAAATGGTTTCAAGTGACCTTTTGGCCTCTTTACTCACAACACATTATAGTGCTGCTGACAGTTGCTGGCTGTGCAAATCATAGGTGAGACAGGGTTCGCCTTTTCTAGTAGAAACAAGCTAAAGAACCCCTTCCGCTCCCCCACACCGTAAATTTGCCCATTTTCAATTCAGCTTCAAGAGCGCGTCAATTTTCCATGTAAATGACGGGAAATATGACCAAATGAGACGGTGCGTAGCTTTGATGGTTTCAAGCCTGTATGTTCAAGATCAGAAGTGCTTCAGCTTCAACATCAGAGACAAGAACAGAGTTGATAAGATGTTGAGACCCGTAGGGATAGAAAGAAAGAGAGAGAGAGAGATGCACACAGAAAAAGAGGGAGGCACAGAAAGAGACTATCGATCAGTTAAAGCTGTGCTGCCTGTCGATAGAGGCCTCTCTCCAGGGAGTGGAATGACACAGAGAATGGAGGCGGTATTTATTAGGCTACCCGTACAGATCTGTGCGTACGTGCACAGAGGAAGCCAGCATGTGTGTCCGCGCACCAGGGAGAGCCGCGCTGATGGGCTTTTAGATCGAAACACACTTAAATGCCTGCATGCAGACTACTCATGCATGCCCCATTTGTGGCGCAGAGCGGAGATAGGCCAATTTTGCAGTCCGCAGGCCTCCTGTTGGAGAGTCCGAGCTCACAATAAAATAGAAAATCATTGAAGGATGCAGAAATGCATTACTTATTGAGTAACGCCGACTATGTTTTATGATTTTTTTTTTTCCCTTCCCCATAAAGAACGAAAAGTCAATAAAGTTCAATGTTACACAAGCCACTGCGTGTTCAAGGAGAGTCGGACATGGAAATGAAAATCTGTCAGTGATGAGATATAAAAAAAAAAAAAACACATATCTTTAGGATGCAATCTAATGTAGAAACTTTAAACGCTATGCTAATTTTGGACTCTATTCTCAAGACGTTAATTTGCTGTTCTTAATCTACTAAAACACAAGAGAGGCTGATAATGAGAAGCTAATAACTAGTGGCAATTTTACAACTTAGGTGTTTCAAAGAAGACTGCAAGTAAAACTACAAGAACTTCGATGTCACCGCCTTTGAAAAAAAAAAATGCATTAATGAGAGGGAACACAAGCAATGAAGTATTTGCCAAGATTGCAGAGGTGACAACAGTATTCACTGCAGCTAAATTTAACTGTTGGGATTGCTGCTGCTGCGGCTGCTGCTGATGATCAAGATAACTGTGAGTATTGAACTGGGTTGCTTGCAGGGTTGATGGAAGAGGAACAAAATGGGTCACAATTTCTTCTCTCTTTCTGGAACTCTCAGCCTCTCAACTCCCTTTTTCACTAAACTGGTTTCAGCTCTAAACTGGTGCTAGTTCTTTCTTACCACCAGTTCTTTGTATTTCTAGCACCTCAAGCTCTGCCTGTAGCAAAGAATAACTGGTTCTTTAGCAGCACAAACTAGGATGCTAGCCAAGGGCAGACTGACAGAGACCAGCAACCAATCAAGCTGTTGTGAGTGCAGGAGTTGATGTGGTTTTTCTGTTAATTTTGTAATTATCAGATGATTTGCATAAACATTAGCTCATACGTTGCAGAAATCTAAGAATATGTTTCTTTACTCAAGCAAGAGTAGCAATAGTTCATAATTTTGCTTAAGTAAAAGTGGAAAAAGTACAGTGTAGCCTATTCTTGTGAATAACCATAATGTATTATGATTAACTAGTCATAATTTATTATCTGCATTACACCACTTACTCAAATTTGTTTAAAAAAAAAAAAGAAGATTGGTTTCACATGTATGTACGGGACAACTGACCTCCCAAAATAAGAGAAAATCTGGGACAATTTATTATTTCAGCCAATAGTTTTGAGGAGTAAAACTGCTGCAATACACTATCGTCTTTCACACATAAAACATTTATCGTGATGCATGCTGTGATTCTGATTCGGCTCTTGGGTTGTGGTAAACCAAACCGATTCCTAAACCGGTTCCAGGACTGGCTCTAGAACCAGCTCTGGTTAGGCACTGGAACCACTCTGGTGGTGTGAAGCCCTGTTGTTCAAATTTAAAAGTCCCAGAGTTGTTCCAGAGCGCCACATGATTTCTGATCTCATCTGGAATAGCGAGGCAGATTAATCTTCCAGTATGACCTTTTAAGTAGCCGAAACTTGGTACCACCTCACTTTTGCGATGCTCCTAGTATATCGGTCAAAATCAATAAAATAATGCTCCCTTAGTATTCTTCAGTGAATAGATGGAGTCTGAACAACCAAGCATAAAACAAGCACAGTACAGCTGCTTTATTCAAGACCAGGTGCTGGACCGAAAGCCCTTTTCTAATCCCTTGTAAAAGTGTGGCCAAAATTAGCTTTCAGGTCTTGTGTTTTGGGGAAACTTTGCTAAGTCTCTTTGCGTGTGCCGGCGGTGTAAATGCAACGCTGAAACAGCATTGTGTTTTACCGTGTCATTTCCTGCTCATTTCCCTCCCACCTATGCTTTTAAAGCTCTTACAGAGGCGATGTTTTGTCAGACCTGCCCATGGTCCTTTTTGATGCACGCCAGCTGACTGGGAGGCCCGGGCGACTCTATTTACAGAGAGCAGCCTAGACATGAATAATACAGGAGGTGCTGAGCACGGGTATGGAGACAAGGGAGTGGGGAAGATGCCTCGGCTTACGTCTAGCCAGTCAGCCAAGAAAACACATTTAGAAACCGCCAGACGGATACATCTGTAGCCAAACACAATGCAGCAGGGAAGACTCAAAGGGACAGGTCAGCTCCAGGGCGGAGTCTTCCTCAGCATCCCGAATGCGATTAAAATTCCCGATTCCCTGATTGGTCCCAGATAACAAATTTGCTGACATGCATATATAAACAATTTCACAGAGCTGCATTTTCAGCTTCAGTCGGAGCTGCTGCATACACGCAGATCTGGGCTGTCATCTCTGTGGCATATCAATGTGGTTCCTGCTCCGCTCAAGGACACTTGTCTACTTTGTTATGCTCATATGGCTGCCTTCAATTGATCCCTGGCCCTCCTAGGGCTCAGAGAGGATACAGAATTCTTTGAACACAAAGTCTGAATAAAACTGAAGGGACAAGTAGAAATGGTTTTGATTTCAAAACACACAAAGGCACTACATCACCAGACAGCGGCAATCTGGAAAAAAGCTTAAAAATGCAGGCGAGTACATGAAGTCATACTGCTGCATATATTTTTCATGCAGCTCTTTGCAAAGTTTTCATCTTTCCTGAACTTTTTCACAATTTGTACCATTACAATCCTAAACTTCAAAGTACTTTAATGTACTGTAGAAAATGTGTTAAAGACTGGTGAATAATTGAGAATTGGAGGGGAAAATGAAGAGGGGCAGCACAGTGGCGCATTTGGCAGAACTGTGGCCGAGCAACAAGAAGGTCTTGGGTTTGAATCCTGGCCTGGGGTCTTTTTAAATAGAGCTTGCATGTGGGTTTTCTCAGGGGAATCCTTCTTCCTCCCACAGTTCAAAAATTCCAAAGATAATTAGGTTATTTGGTTTCTTTAAATTATTCTTTTTAAAGTAATTTTTTTTTCCAGCAAGAAACATCTGAATAGTCTGATGCCTTCTAAATCAAAAACATGTAAGCCTACCTTTTACTGCAATTACTGCTGAAAGTCGTCCCAAACATCTAGAGGCTGAATTATTGTATTACCCTTTGTTGGGGAAAAATGTAACTTGATAAAATGGAATCAAGAGCAGCTGGATACATGCCTGAACCTTTGTTGGTTCATTCAAACACGTGAATATGCTCTGATCTGAGCCGTTCTATTGCTGCTTTGGCTGAATGCTTAATGTCATTTTGCCACTGGAAGGTGAATGTTCACTCTAGTCTCAAATCTTTATGACATTTTCTTATAGTGCTGCCCTGCTTTTCACTCCATCCATTTTAACATCACCTACTATTTTTCACCATAGGGATAGTTTGTCCAGTCTGATGCAGCATCATTTTTCTATGGAAGCTACAAAGTTCATTTTTAGTCTCATGCAACCAGAGAACCCTTCATTCACATATTTTCTTTGTACTCACAAGTTCTCCTTAATTTCTAGAGGGCGAGCCAAACAATTTCACACAATTTACTATAAAACTTCACAATTTTTATTATCAAACTGGGTCCATAAAAAGGTCGGAGCAAGTAAATCCATATTTTCTTAACAAAGAGCTTGATTCCCAGGCTGCAGGCTTTTATACATGCTACCTAACCTACAATTAATGTAATAGCGTTCAGTAATTAGCCTTGTCCTCATGGAATATGTCAGGTTCGTGTGGCTAACCCCCTTCTTACAATTAGGAAAAGGCATAAAATATTGCTTTTTTGTGCGGCTTATGGTTAGGGCTGGCTCGAATGACCCTGAACTATTCCTTTAGTTATGCAGCTTAAGGCTTGAACCCCTAGGAGACCTCCCAAAATGCCAAGAGAACTTTCCCTCACTCTGCTCTCATTGTCTTCATTCATGTAGAAATCATTATTAGTATCCAGAACTTTTTTTTTTTTTTTTTAAAGCAGGCCTATCCCTGGCCAACAGTTTTAGGCCGTTTTTAGGTCCTGTCTCCTCAGGCCAAGTCCAATCAAGGCACATAGCTGTCCTCCTTCTGGAGCTTCTACTGGAGATTTTCTTCGGTTTAATTTTTCTTAACTGTACCCAAGATAGCGGTTTTAATTAGAGAAGACTCAAGTTAAACCTTGGTTTTCAGAGCTATTTTTTGGTTAACTGCCATCATAATAATACAGCAAGACTTTTCTGAATTTGGTGTTAGTCTATATGGAGCTTGTGTAAGTAGGGCACTTTTGAGTGTGAGACCTTGCATCCCTTTCTCATTAATGGTCCAATTAGAACATGTCCCCCATGGGTAACCCATCTGGCCGACCCTTTTGGGTTCCAACTACTGATATTAGTGAGACGAATAATGTTGGGGGAAAAAAAAAAAAAGTGAAAAGCTTCTTCCTTTATAGCGAAGGAATTTGGAACAGAAAGGAATGGACTGACATTTTCCATTCCAACTGTGAGAACAAAACTATTCAGCCAGGGAAGGAAGGACACTAGTAAGAATGACGATGCAGTCTCTATGCTTCTGTTTTAGTCTAGATTTTTATTTATTTATTTCTAGCCCGCCTCGCTTGTCTTTAAATCCCATTCTCATGTCAGCTGCCAGTGAACAGGAATCCCAAACACTGCTGAGAAATCACACCACAATGGTGTGTATGCTGTGGGATGCATACAAATGTAAAGAATTTCTCTAAGGATAGGCGGAGAGGGAACTTCCTAATTTATCACCCTGCAAGTCCCACATCAGTTATCACTGCACTTGACAACTGACTCAGAGCTGCTTTAAAATGGTTGCTGCATTTCCACTTGGCCAACTTTATTGTCACCGGTGAGAAGAAGTAAAAGAAAATGAGCAAGGAAGAAGAATGGAATGGAGAAAAAGGAGGAAAAAAAAACACACTCGGGTAGTAGATTGGAAAACGGCTCTAAATGAATGCATGACTGCGAAGTATGTTATGAGTTATGATGTGCTCCTGTTTTATATAGTGAGGATATACTGGGATGAATGATCCAAAAATGCATGCAATGTTACTGCATCAAAACAGCACATCGAACACTCACTAGCAGTGAAAAGGGGTTGTACTGCTGTGAGAAAATCTTCTTTGGTATAGACAGAGAGTCTCCACAACATGACATGGGATTAAGACCATTATATGTGGTCATGTGTGTAACTTTTAAGCAGTGTGGCACCTCTAAGTTGGAGTTTTAATATCACAGATGTTTTTACATGTCTGAAAAAATATGTCAGATTGCCCAGCTTACATATCCAAAAATAGCAGATGAGTAGAGGATGATTAAAATGTTTCCCTTACCTAAAGCAGCATAGCTTCATTTGCCATTAAAACACAATTAATCAAAACAGACTCTTGCTGAAAAATCACATCAATGGTATCTGCTTTTATTAATTTTTTTAATGGTTTTTGTTAAAGTTAATTGACATTTATTTACAAAAAAGATTTTTTTTTTCTGACCTGACAAGCAGCAGCTTTAGAGCAACTTGAAATATTTACATGGAATAAAGGTCAAGAAGGCAAAGGAGTTGAGGGAAAGGACAGGAAGCAATGGAAAGACAAGGTGAAGAGGAGACTGTCAACTCAGTTTATTGACAAGTCAGCCCCCAGAGGGACGAATAAAGTGGAAGGTCTTTTTATTTCCTATATGTGCACTCTGTACGTGGGTGGGGGTGTGTGTGTGTGTGTTTGAGTGTCAGCCTGGATGATCTACCATGTCAACTTAAGGAAAGGTCTCACACGGTGCTAATTCCCTGAGGGAACGCCGACATTCTAAGCTGAAATTTGAGTATTTGTTGGTAAGGAGGATGGCAAATAAGCGTTCAAGAAAGCATGTTACTAGTATGTTAAGTAGTAACATAAAAAGTGTTTGTGGCGCCATTAACGCCACCGACAAAATTGTATGATACAATGAGAAACGGTTGATCAAAAAATGTACATTAACAGTAAATCACATATCCTGTCTACTGGCCTCAACCACACAGAAGATTGGTGGACAAGAGTTTTTCTGGACCCATTCCAGAAAAAAAATTTATAAACTCCACCAGTTCTGCCTAGCCATTACCTGCCAATGCTCAGCAATTCCAGTGCTCAGTTTGGAATTTGTCCCACTGAGCTTGATTTCACAAGCTCAGTGGTTGATCAGTGTACAGGCGTTGTGAACGATGTCGTCATGTTTCTGTGCTGATTTTCCAATTGTAGTTTGCTTAGAGTTGTAGTTTGGCAATGGCAGCAGAAGAAGTGAACAAAGGCATAGAGTCCAGGTTGGCCACTGGCGCATTACATACGTAACAGCCAAAAGGTAATGAGTGGGTAAAATCAGATCCAATTGCTTAAAACTTCAACAGAGTCCACGGCGCCAACAAGTCATCCTTTCTCAAAACCTGAGGGCCCGAATCCTCTAGACAAAGTAAAACAAAGAACAAGGGGCTGGTTTTTACCAGGTTAAACTCTCCCAGGAATAGTGGTCAGATACTCCACTAGAAAACGGACACAAACTTGTTAATGGCTACAAATAATTGCTGATCATGCTAATAGAAATTTTAAAAGATATTTGTCAGATTGTGCTGAAAGTAGTTAAAAGGGATGCATGAATTTGCTGTAGAAAATGTGGAGCACGGGTTTCTGTAGCTCCAGCTTTGTTTGGCTGTTTCAATTGTCCAGTGGCATTCTCTTTTAAAAAGCTTAAAGGCTTAAGCTCACCATTTCCCCATCCTAGGAGGG
Organism: Brachyrhaphis roseni; assembly: GCA_903066815.1. Classification (NCBI taxonomy): domain Eukaryota; kingdom Metazoa; phylum Chordata; class Actinopteri; order Cyprinodontiformes; family Poeciliidae; genus Brachyrhaphis; species Brachyrhaphis roseni. The sequence continues at coordinate 33,093 of CAEFZY010038042.1, forward strand.
AAAGGGTAAAGGAACTGAATGTGACTTAGCTTTCTAAGGGTTAGAATAATACTGCATCTCCCTAACTCACTGGAGAACAATTCAATTAGAGCAGAAACAGCTATCATACAGCGTGCATCTGTTTCAATAAAACTCCTCACTATTTATAGAAACTCCTTCTGAATCAAAACTATTTGAAAACCCTTTTTTTAGGCTTATTAGATTAGCTGAAACTTTCACCTAAGATAATCTTTACAGCACAAAAAAACCCCAACATAGACCTATTCTTAATCTACTGAAGTGACACACGTACACCAGTTTGCTTCAGGGCTATATTAATAGTTAAAACCACTGATGTTGCTGCATGACTTGTGAAGGGGGTTAAAGGTTCAAATATGATGTGCAGGTACACATCACAAATTTACTCTCCTATTTTGTGAAATAATCCCATCATTTATGGAAATGTTACCTGGCATGACCTACAAGGAAGCTTTAGGATAATAATCTGGATTTGCTCACTTACCACCAAGGTAGATGAAACAAGAAACTACTGTTGAAAAAGGCTTAAAATGCAGAAGAGAGCATTTTTTTATTAAACAGAAAGTTGCAGGTCAACTCTAGCCCACAAAAGAAACAGTTACAGTGAGTTACATCAGCAAGAACGTGGACAGCGTACATGATACTTGACAGTGCATTTACGAGAATACAGGAACTGCTGCGATATACATCACTGTTCAAAAAATTGGTTAAAACATTCAATGTGGTTTATACATTTCTTTAAGGCACTGAATGTACAAATTGCAAACAAAGAACTTGACTGATAGATATATGACTTGCAAACCAGAGAAAAATTATTTCTTATTCCTCTTTTTCATTCATTTTCCATTTAGATTTTTATTTTTTTTTTTAGTTTTATGTTTACACAAACACACAGAGACACACTTGCTCTTATTCCAGAGTAACATGAAAGGCTTTTTGATAATGCTCGCCAGTGGCTGGAGTGGTTCAGTGCATTTACAAAGCCCCATTAATTGCCCTTTAATGCAGATGTAGCTTTAAAGCCCATGCATTGTTTAATTAAAACAAAGCAGGGAGAGTTTAGTGGTTAAACTCCTTCCAAAACCTATACATATATACTTGAGGTTATATACTTACTTGAGGTTAAGTGTTTTTCTCTTCATTCATCTTTGTGAATCTGTTGAATCTAAACTGAAGAGTTGGGAAATTTGCATGGAGGTATATTTTTTTGAAATGCTAGCATAAAAATATTACAGTCAGCCAACAACCCCAACAAAAGCATTACTTCCAGTTAAGTCATATTTTATGGCAGCCACTTCGCTTACAGTTACTGTCCTCAGAATCAAAGGCTACAGAACGTGGCCCGTCGCCCTCAGCCAATCGCCCCTCAAGTTCTTGACATGGTGACTTGTGAAGTCCAGTGGGGCTTAACGGCACACTCTTCTGAGGAAACCAAAATTGCCTTTGCATGCCCAAACACTATTTCATTACTCCTGCTCACCATCCTCTCCTTTCCATCTCTACTTTCATTTTTCTACCCATGCTTCACACTGAGTGTCTGCAAATGGAGAGATAGCTCTCTGTATCTAATTTGTTTTACAAACCATTACTGGGAAAAAGAGATAGACTTTGTGTATATGTGCCTGCATTTCTGATATAGGGGGAACAAATATACACAGGATTCACACTGCCTATTTTTATTATTAGTATTCTTTTTTGACTTAATGAGGTGGCAGTTAATTGCTTGGTCCAGACAGTCACACTGGCAAGAAAAAGAAAACGTGGAAGCTACCAAGGATTTAGCAGGAGATGAATCCTAAATCTAATTAAAACTAATAATGTAGCCCAGGAGCATAGAGGTTAGCTGCAGGTTTTAGCAAGTCAAATTTCAGACTTTTTTTAAACCTTTTAATGCCACTTTGAATGGAATTTAAGTCAAAATAACATTCATTTATATAGAGGATGGTTGGGGGAGGTAGTTGCATTGTAATCAAGCATAACACTTGACTCTCCACCGTCATACCCACATAGTGCAAAGCTTAAAAGTTGCATTTTTTTGTTGCATTTTTTTTTTGCACATATGGGTTATATGGGTTAGCAGCAGGAGACTCAGTGAAAAAAAAAAAAAGATTAAATTTGTGCTTAAACATTTCGAACTAGTTCGACATTTCCTAGTTCGAAATGTCGAACTAGGAAACGACATTTCCTATGGAATGTCGTTTACTAGTTCCATAAGAAACGACATTGTTCCCTCTCCAGTCGTTTCCTATGGAACTAGCACGATGAGGTGACAACCGCTTGCTCTCCTCTAAGAAATCAACCCATGATGCATGTGAAATGTTGCACTTGTATGCGTAAACATGAACACACAGCCGTGCAACGGGACACAAGAAAGTTGAAACATTTTCAAACTTCTGTCGTAGTCACTATCGCTTCCCGTGTGTCGGGTTTCACCCAAATGCCTTTGGCCTGTCACTGTCTTGTGTCAAGCCATTACCCAGGAAAGGCACTAAGAGCTAGCTAGCTACGGAAACTTAACTGCAAGTTACCGGTAGCCTCAACCGCCTTGAGTCATAGAATGCCATGAAGATGTCGGAACACAACTCAAACTGTTGCCTGACAGAAAATTTCCACAAGGAAGAAAACAAACAAACCCACAGATATGAGAATATACAAGTTTAAAAGGTACGACATTTAAAACTTGTGATCATGCATATGCATGCATAATTATAAAGAAGTTGAGACTTTTAAGGATGTGGCAAAGCCTGATATGGAATGGAAATGCTTAAAATATTATGTTGGTTTCTAACATTTTCTTTGTTGTTGTTTGTTGGGACCACAGCTAACACTAAGAAGAAATATATTTTACAGGCAATAACAGTAAGGAACTTACCACTTATTTATGTTTTTATTTTATATATTTATTTCTTCAATATTATTTTTCATGTCAGTTTTAATGTCACGAGGCTGTTCAGTGACTCCATGACACTTTCAATCTGATTCATTAGGATTTGACTAAGAACCAGCTTTGTTCTGTGTAATTTCTGTCCAGTAAAACTATTAATCTATAAATCAACAGACAGGTCTATATAAAGACATAATCCATGTTTATGTCCCATATTTGTATAACATTAAAAGGATCTGGAACTTTTGTTTTTCCAATGAAAGCTCTGGTTTGCATAGTAAATGCCAGGTGGGTGAAATTTTATGGATGATACTTTGATGTCCCATTCTCTTGAAAGCAGCACAGAGCTAAGCCACCAGAAACTCTCACAAATACTGGAGAGAAGAAGAGTTATGATTGACATAGTTGGAGTTCTATCCATGTTTTAATGTTGCAGTGCTCAGTCTTTTTTCAAATAGTTCAAACTTTAAACTGGCATTGTTGTACATCTTTTAGCTGGTCATTTTGTGCAATATTTAGCAACTAATATCAGAAAACGGCACAGAACAAGAATATTTTTTCCACACTGATTGGCTGCTGATGGCCTGCCCATTTTCACTTGAATGTCCATTCATTGCATTTTTCTTAGACGTCTAAAAAAATGATTTTTATTCGCATCGCTTTTTTGTTCTCTGGGAAATTATTTTTGACGATAACGCCAGAAACAACCATAAAAATCAAAACATCAACAATAGTGATAGTAATATTAAGAATAAAATAATATTCAGTGCAAAGAAGCCCTGAATATTATGGGGGGTGTTGAGGGATCTGGATAATGGATAGGGGGGGGCGCTGGCCCAAAAAGGTTGAGAAACACTGGTCTAGATGAATGCCAGTGTCCGACAGATCAGCCAGCTTTGTAAGAGGATTTTGTTTGCAGCTTCGGTCACACTCCCCCAAAACCCACAAAGTTTGGGTTAAACCACTGGAGCCAGTGATGGGAACCTGAGAAGGGGTAATCCTCCTCTTAAATTCTCTCTGTCCTGCTCAGTTGAGCATTAAGTTCATCTTTAAGTCAGCGCAACATTGACCATATAAAGCAACCTGACAACCGGCGGCGAGGCACAAACAAGTAGATTCTACATTCTCACCTTGGTCTACAAATCATTTGGCTTCCTAGATTCTGATGTGATGCACCTAACAGATGGTGACCTGCTGAGCTGCAGGAGTGAATGGGAGTGAATGCCTTTCAGTGATCAGGTTTCATTAAGGTTTCGTGAGATGTAGAGAGAGGGGTTCAGCGTGACTGATGCTTCTTGAGGCCTGTAAAGCTTATCAAGCGTTAACAGTAGGCCAACGAAGGCAAAATGAGAGAAAATCTGATTCCTTCAGAATTACTGAAGACAATTTACCAAGTTAAGCCATGAACAAGCTATAAATAAAAGCAACAATGAGGAAACAAAAATGTACTTCCTATATAAAGGTAATACACATCTATCCTTCCCAAATCACCTACAATAGCATTTTCCAGGTGTCTGATAGTAACTTAATGATGTACACCGTGTTGCCTGGTGCATAAAATGGGACATTTTCAGACTCGGTTAAACAGTAAGGTAGGACAGGGTGGTTATAATGCTACATTGAACTAATGAACAACTTCAAAGATTCCAAAATGTTTAGTTGGATAGCTTTTCAAATAAAACAACCAGATGTGCATTTCCTTTTCAACAACCGTAGAATTCCTGATAAAAAAACCCAAGCAGGTTACCAAAATGAATTTTATTCCTCTGACATCAATGTTTATGGTCAACTGTAATTCTTAGAGAACCTTTATGTGCTGTTGCTATGACTGCAACTACAAGGAGAATCATAGAGCATCAATAAAGAGCTAAAATGACCCTTCTAATTTTGCATTCAAACTATAAGGAAGGAAATGAAGGAAATGAAATGAATAAATTAAAAACTTTGTTGTGGTAAAGTAACAGCGTTAATGTGGGGAACCCTGCATAAAACCATCTGTTGAATTTCTTGGAGGATTTTTAAAGGTTCCTCTAAGAAGTGAAAAGATTTAAAGTTTTACATGAGAGCTAGCTCCTTGACTTTTTAAAACCCCAAAATAAATTAGGCTTAGAAATACATAACTGCTTGTGCTTAGAGTGTAATTTTGGATAGACAAGGAAACTGATTTCTAAAATATGACATTTTTCAATATAGGTATGGTAATTTCTGGACTATTGATTGCACCTGACTTTAAAAAAAAAAATGTGAATTTTGTCTTGAGTCAAATTCTTCCCTTAGCTTGTGCTGCTTTCTTCGTCACACAGTTGTCCAGGCTTTCAAACCCTGTTGGTGAAATCCTTATATTCTATAAGCCAGATCGCTGTTTAAGCCACAGTGCTCAAAGCGTATGAAAAAAGTAGCAACTTGTAGCCTGGAAACTACGATAACCAAGTCTGAGGATGATGTCAGGAAAGCTTAACTTGAGTTTTATGGAATATATGCAAAATATGTACCTTACTACAAACCAAATGGGACAAAAACAAAAGCCAAGGTGCACCTTCACAAAGACTAAGAATAGCAAAATGCTGCATCTGTGCAACCTTGAGTAAAGCAGAAATATACCAACGTAAACTTTATGAGTTTGTATGATAATGAGACAGCAGTAGGGATGAGCTATTGGGAGAGAAGGCAGATTGAAATCAGCAGTGCTGTAAACACGCTGGCACTATTCCTATATTAGTTAGTATGCTTGGCAGCACCGTTCAAGCAGCAGCTGGATCCATGGAGCACATGCACGGGACTTGCTAACGTCCGCCGAACGCAGGCGGTTAAACAAAGAAGCCCTCTCTGTCCTGCTTTCTCTTGCTTGCATATGCAGAAAATGACAGAGCAGGAGACAAACCAAGTCCTCGCACTGCACTCACTCACACAGCATCTCTGTCTGAGTTGGTTCTAGATGAACAAAGCAGAATACCAAGTGGCCCACTTACAGGCTACGCAGAGACAAATAGACCAGTCAGTCACTGAAGGCTGCTAGAGAATAGCAAATGCTATCAGATGGATTTGAGCAAGACAAAGTATGAGGCCGCTCTGTTTGATTGGTTATTCTACAAAGACGGCTATATGTATAAACAATGTGTTACTGTACTGGAAACTACTAGTTATATGCAAACTATAGAAATATCAGCACTCCATATGCTCCTATTAATGGTCTGAATTGAAAAGAAGAATATATATTTTTTAAAAGTAATGCATGTAGAACAGCTACTTAAATGCTAAGGTAGAGCCAATTAAAAAAGAGGGATGGTAGCTTTTTTGTTGTTGAATCACTACTCAAAGGTTGAATGGCCTCACCTGACGCACTGCAACATTTCATGGTCTCATGAAAACCACGATGTGTGTCACCACCTATTGCAGAAAGTGAAAAGTATGCTTAAAAAAAAAAAAAAACACGGCTCACCGGAAACAGCTAGCTGTAATCAAAACTGTCAGCAGGTGCAGATCACCTCGGGATAATCCCATTTTTATTTTCAATCACCTCATTTTCCACCGTGTCACATATTATGTAGTCGCCTGCTTTCCCTTTGAATATTATCTTGAGTGACTTGACAAATTAATACAGGTGTCAATTAGCTAGGAGGCACTCCAAAAAAAAAATAAAAGAAAAAAAAAAAATCAAAGGATGTCGACAACTGATATGTTAATAGCTCATTTAAATATTTTTCAATTTAAATAGTGTTTTGTAACCCGGGTGCAAAGTAGACATCCATCTAACTGCATTTAGACAGTAACATAATACTTGAAAGGCAGCGATTTCTCATTAAGCATCTGCTAGGAGTCAAATCATTCATCATTGTATTCTCTTAGGTAATATTAAGGAAGCCACCTTTAGAAATGTGGCAGAATATTCCCATCTTGTAAAAAAAAAAAAAAAAAAAAAAAAATTGAAATCAATGATGATGTATGTTATCCATCTTGTAAAAGTATGTATTACCATCAAACAGTTTCACATTTTGCGTTTTTTTTCTTTCTATTTTTTTTATATACACAAAGTAGCACATATTTGTGAACAGTACAGAAAATGATAGATTGGTTTCCAAAACCAATCTATCATTGGTGGCCTTTATATACAATGGATATATAAAGGGCCACAAAGGACAGAAGTAAATAAGTTAATGATGTCTACATCATTAACTTATTTAATGATGTAAACATCATTAAATCAGTGATTATGTTTATCATTACATCATTAATGATGTAATGATGTTTACATCATTAACTTATTAAAGAAATCTAACATGAAGTAAATGTTTAAAGGATTTATTTAATAAACAAGAAATGTACTAAATATGTCATTAAATCATTCAATTTCCTGTTCATGCAGAGTCACTAAGAAATTATTCTGTCAAACTCAATGATCAATAGATCAATATAGACCCCGCCCATTGCTCCGCCCCTCATCTTTGATGGGCGAATTTGGCAGAAAAACGTATTTCTCAGTGACGCTGCAGTAACAAGAACCAAGAAATAATTGATTTATTCAACTGTACATTTACTCACTGATTTAATGGTGTATTTATTCATCTAATTTTGTCCCTTTTGGTTTTCCATATGAACACCCGTTATATTACAAACACACCGCAGTATCACGCTGCGGGTGTCTCTACAAATTATTGATTTCATTAAATCGTTAAACAAATATGTGAGCCACTTCTGTGAATTTACTTTCATTATAATGCACTCCTTTGTGTTGGCCTATTATATCTTAAATGAAACACACCGAAGTTTGTTTACAATGTGGTAAAATGTGAAAATGTACTTTTACAAGGTACCGTTGATATGTTTAAAAACAACAGGCAACCCCATTTAGCAAAGGAGGGGAGAAAAAAAATACTAGAAGATGGAATCTTTTATCTCTGTGTGAATCATCTACTCTGCTGAACTGCGAATCTGCGTTCATAAATAATAACTGCAGCGTCAATAATTTTGACAAGCCTTCCACCCCAAGTGAAACAAATGACTCAGGGCTCAAATGGAGGAAAGAGCACAAAAACCCTCCTGCACTGAATAATGTTTACAGCATAAAAACTATTAATATGTGAATGCAACTGCATGAAGCTGGAAGCAAATGACAACGTTTTCAACAGACGCTTTAATAAGATGCTCCTTGTTTTTTGGGCTTGTTGCTGTTTTGAATCCACACACAAGGAACAAATACCCCCAGCAGGGCTGCCTTACACTTTTCTGTAATTGTCACCTGAAAAGGTCATTCACACAACAACAGCTTGAGAAATAATTACTCTATTACATTCTGCTCGTTACTCATTACGCAGTGGGAATCAAAAGAAACGCCAATCACTTTCGTTTCTTGGCTCTGTCTGAAGGCACCATTAAAGTAATTACGTTTTTTTTTTCTTCTTCTTCTTTGAGTCAAGTGCAGAAACTTTCACATGAATGGTAAGCGAGTGTGCAATTTTTGTACCTTTTAGATTGCGAAAGGTTACTGAACAGTTAGGCTGCCTTTTTGTGTTTCATTGCACTAACATTGCCTCTGTTTCTTGCGCAGTATGAGTCTACAAAGAAACATTCAAAACCAAACAATAAAGGCTAGAAAAGACTTTGTATTGATCAATTATGGGTACTTTTTGGGGGGTATTTCCAGCGAAAAGTGCAAGGTGTCTTTGCCATTGGTAATGTGTCAAAAGAATCCAGATGGACAATTTGTGAAAGAGTTTGAAAGTTGCACGTGATGTACTGCCATAGGTCCTACCTTAGTTTTGAGAGCTGATTCAAGAAATTTTCATCGAACATCAGCATATTCTGAGAACCACAAATCCGAAGAAACACCTCAATAAGATGAAGTAAAATATCGAAAAGAAGGCAAGAGGAAAGAGACGGAAGTTGTTGGCAGGAAGGACCCAAACTTCAGTCTATGTCCAGATCTCAAGGTCTTTTTCTGCTTCAAGACGGCAATAAAAGTTGACGGGTGTTCGGAAGATGTGCTGCTGTTTTGAGGGAGGAAAAAGACGGGCGACAAAAGAAACCAGCAGCAGCAAAAGCAAGACATGCAGATTTAAAAACGGGCAGCCACACTGCTTTGCTTTGGACAATAGGAACAACATGAAACACCTCATTCATGTGTTCAAAGTACCTGAGCTTTTTTCATAGCTCGGTTAATTTTTTTTGCAGATAAGAAGAAAAGCAGTACAGAGCAGTAGTGGGCACACTTCCACTAATTCGCTCATAGTGGAGCTAATATTTTATTTAGGCCTTACTAAGTAAATGTTAACAAAATGAAACTTTCTAAATCAATTCTAAAGAGCCAATTTGCTTGGCTGTTTCGAAAACTTTCAATTGCATAAACTGAATTCTTCAAGTGGTTTAACGTTTGTCTTGTTATTATGAAGTGGATGAAGACTGTGAAGATCATAATGGTTGAGTTGAACACTTTAGCATTAGCTTCTGCTAAAATGCCATGTTGGTATGGCACTTTAGCTTTAGCAGAACAAATCTTTGTGATCTCTGCTTTAGGGTTAGTGCAGCTGACTTTTTTTTTAGCAGCACCCACTACTGGCAGAGAGCTTAAACATTTTAGATTTTTAATTCAAAAACTAAATGTATTATAAGCAAGAAGAAATATGATAAATCTCCTCTCAGTTGTTTTGTACTGCAGTGTGGCAGCCGTTGTAGAAACACAAATTGTGAGTGAAGTTTAACCAGCAGCTAGTTTCTTTTTAAAAGTACAAATGTGATGAAGATAAAACAACACAAATATGTCATCACTGATTGTCTGGGTTTGGAAATATAGAACAGAACACTATGTTTAACCATTCCTGCACCACAGTTTGATAGTTAACCCCTGAATTTATTTAGAGAATACGTTAAATCAAGCTGCTGGTGAAAGTTCCCTCTGTCTACATACTCTCTAAACACACACACACATACACACACACATCAACTTCAGGAAACTTGCCCGTATAAACCACTATTCTGCCCACGTTTGGATGCTTCTGCTATAAAAAGAAAACAGCAACAGGTGCTTTCGCCCCTACAAGAAGAAATTAACCTTCTATCTTTCCCTTCATTCCTTGGACTCCTTAATCATTTCTCTAATCAGACATTGACATTAAGCACAACTCACAGCAATCACACCGACCCTGTCACAAATAAAACTGAAGAAATGTTAATTATCTAATCACCTCTACTTATACCAACATGAATATTAGCCGGTCAGGGCGGCTGGCGCAGCGTAGCTGAAGCTCCAAGTTACAATACAACAGTCTTTGTTATCAACAATGGCTTTGCAGTTCAAAACGAACATCTTCGCTTACAAGTAGAGAACGAGGCCCGCTCGTTACCAACGACGACACCTCAACCCGAGCTGTCCACTGAGCTAATACCAAATTCACGTTGCGTAATGAGAAGCAGGATGGTTGATAAACCTCTCAGTCAGCTTCCTTCAGGCTAAAGTAGTGTTTTCTAATTAATATCTGAAGCAGCTCCCTGACAAGGGGTCGGCTTATTCATTTTTATTTACCATGTAATTTTAAATGTTCAGTGAATACTGAGAGGAAAATGAAAGGCCTGCCCTAATGGAACTAACTCGTGAGCCGCGTCCTCAGTGCTGAGGCTTCACTAAAAGCATTATCTGCTGCGACGTACCGGCTGCAAAGTGTCAGGCTTGCATGGAAGCAATTAGAAACATTGGAATAAGCGTCATGTTTGCGATAACCGTGTTGCGTGGTTTTCCGTTTTCGCAGCCTACAGGTGCAAGGCTCCCAGCAGGTGACGGGACGTGTGACTCCGGGCCTAAACAAGTAAAACCTTCCTTCCTTTTCACGGCTTTTGCTGTTCTGCAGAATCCAAGGAAGCAAGTCTGACAGCGAACACAGTGAACACATCCGGCTATTTTAAATTAAAATAATATGCTAAAAGCGATTCACCGACATCTCTCCATCCATTCGAGCCCATTCACATCCGAGCTACGGGAATCAAAAGTTTTACGACTTACGGTCGTTGCAAAATGAGCCTCCGTAGGACGTCATTGTGCAGTCACAGGTGAAGCCCTCCCACTGCTGGAGACAGACCCCCTGATGGTAGCAGGACTCCTCCGTACAGGTGGTGCTGGGTCCTGAGAGCACCAGGAGGATCAAATTAAAATCTGCCATGCATAATAAATGTAAAAAATATAAAAATTAAAAAATCACAGACATTTTCTGTTACATCTCCAACAGTTCCACTTGTAGTCTGCTCCTCTGGAAACAACTGCAGGATTTATGTTTTAAAGCTTTGGTTAGAACCATATAGGGTTTATTTTTGTTTATTTATGTTTTTTTTTAATCTATTTATCAAACAGAATTCAATATAAAAGATCCACGGGCGTTAGCAAGATTGTGTACAATGGAGATAAAACAAAATAACAATGGGCATTTCATGTAACTTTGGCTGAGGAAGAAGAAGAAGAACTGCACTGTTTATCAGTGGCTGATGCTTGATTTAGATCAGAGTACATTTTACATTTCATTTGATTAAAGTCTCAGCATCTGGAGAAAGTGTGAAGAGACCCAGTATGAAAGTTACTTAAAGTTACATAGGTGAATTTTCTAAACATAATTCAAGGAGCCATGTTATCTGTTGATTTTCTATGAACAGAAAATACATAGCAGTTATTTATATCCATAAGGAAATCCTTTATCTAATGGTACTTTGTAATACAACGGTATTTTTTGTTAGAAAGTAACTGTTTTTCAGTACCTACAAACCATCATCAAAAATTAAACACTTCAAACTTACCACTCTGCAAGAAATGTATATGGTATAAAAGTTTGATGCACTGAATGATGTTTGATGATAATTTAATATGTTCAGATTGACCCTGGTGTTTTACAAATGCAGAAAACCAGCACAAAAAACACAGCATCAGTCAATATCAGTCTAATCTGACATCAGATTGACTTCGTTTTGTTTGATCAAGAAACCACATTTTAGTGGCACCTAAAATCCTTGCGGACATAAACTGACTGATTCCTGAGGTGTTGGTCTCTGTACAGTAGACCGCCGTCTAATTGCTGTTCAGTATTCGCTGTTAAATATTGAATATTAAAAAAATAAAATGCAACTTGGGAAGTTGGAATATGTTGGCCGGCGTTTGTAGGCAGTTCATTTTTAGATTTAGCACAGTGAAACATTTTGAAACCGTAAACGTTGATTACTTTTCAGTTTCTTTGCCTTTTTTCTTTTCAAAAGCTATATAGTCTTTATTTTATTTTATTTATTTTCCACAAAATTTGCAGCGATATCGCTTATGTTTCAGTTTGTCAAAAGTGCTTAACATTTTAGGGAACCAGGGACTCGCTGAGTTGGCTTTTTCTTTCATTATAACTTTTTTCTCATAACTATATTTTACAACTTTCTTTCGGCAATATTGCGTCTTTATTCTTTCAATAGCATAACTATTATCATAATTTGACTTTATTGTTGTATTTAAAAAAAATATTACATTAGTCTTGCCCTACTCCTCCATCATGCTAGCTTTACTAATCTCCGCTGGTGTTTTTCTTTTCACTGTCACAAATTTCTCCATGTTTGTATCCTCCTCCATCAGCTGCATACACCAGTTCTCTACACAGGAATACGTAGTTCTGCTTCGGCTGGTTCTTCTAACGGCTTGAACAGGCAGCTCATAGGTTACTTTGAACACTGCTGCCACCTATTGACCGGAGGCTTGTTTAAAAGTCAAGAAGGGAAAGAGAAGGAAAATATAACATTGTCCTGCTTCGTGCTGGCTACCACCCAGTGTGCCATTACTTATTATTCCTCAGCGTTCGCTATTTATTGCTTAATAAGACGCAAACCAAAGAGAAACAAATCACCATTTGTGCAACTCAAAAAAAAAAAAAAAGTTGATTGTTGGAGATTGTTGGTGAAAATGCTGAAGAATAGATATTTGATTAGGCTGCAGATGAAGTCTTAGGTGGGTTGTCTATTTTTGAAACAAGGTGGCTTTTGTGTTGATGGCAGTGGGGCTTCTCATTACAGCCTCAATTAAACAGAGATTTTCAAAGAACCGTGGTTCACTTCCAGACTAATTTGTTTGTGCACAGATAAACAGCCTCTGAACTGTGCCATTTACAAATGGTCTAGTTAAAAAAAAAAAGACCTCAGCCCCTTTAATTCTACAAAAAGCAAACACACAAGTAACCACTCAGATTTATTTTTAAATTTTTTTGGTTAGGAAACAACTATTACCATTTTCCTTAATAATTAATTGGCATTCTTAAGAGCCAATAGATCAGCATGCAATTACTTCAACCTTCCTCTTTAATTTAGAAAACAAATTTTAGTTTCACCCCAAATCTTGTTGATTTGGGTTTGTTGGAGTGTGAATTCCCATCTGCTGTTTGCTCCAAATGTTTGAGGAAAATCCTGCTGTATTAAGGGGGGAAACACGCTTAATATGACTATAAAACCCAAGCAAACACATCTTCATTCCCTTTCTGCAGTCGGTTCTGCACTGCGCGAACAGCTTGCTTATAAATGAAACATCTGCCTATGTACAAACTGTGCATCCAGTTGGAAATTGGTTTATGCCTCAGAATAAAAGAACCTCGAAATGAAACATCTTATTAAATCTCGAAATTTGATTTTACCTCTGCTTTAGGCACCAAATACTCGAGCTTCCCATTCAAGCTTCCAATGCCTTCGGATCTAAGTTCAGATGTGCCGTTCTTCATTGTAGTAAAATGTGGAGCAAAAGCTCCTTTAGTAAGACCTTTGCCATAAACAAATCAGATATGGCAGACATATTTGACAACTGAGGAGGAACCATGAGTAAGAATACTCTTAAGGGCAGTGAAATCATTCCTGTAATTGCTGTAAAATGATATATTTCCTTATGTATTTAATATCAACAGGGGGATAATTGAATTTCTAACAACCCCGGGTTTGTCAAAAATAAATCAAAAATCAAAACCTCCAAAACTCTGCTCAGGTATTAGAGCTCAGCTTCCTGGGAGTCGGATCATTAACAACCATTGTGTGAGCCTGCAGGAAAGTGTGAGATAACTTAATGCAATTTTAAACTGTGTTTGGAGCAAAGTAATTGTGGGTTGTAAGTGTGGGAAGGTAATAAGGCTAGCTGGCAGAAACAGCATCATTTAGGAGGAAGTGTTGGGGCGGGGGGAACCCAGAACGCATGAAAAGCTTTAGTCGGTGCGGTTTCGGCCGGTGTTCCCCACAGGGAAATTAAGCTTGGGTTCTTCTGTGCTCAGTAGGCTACCGAGACATTGAGACAGGGTACGGTTTGTGTGAAAAGAGCGGGAGGGGACTGCTACTGCCAAAAACTGCTGTTATACCCGGGATTAACTGACATCAGAGCCATTTAGCCCGAGACATGCAGCAACCCAAGCATGGCGGAGGTAGAAACGGTGCTAAGGCGAGACGAAAGGAAAGCCACAAAGCAACAAAAGTGGGGTGTTAGTGAGATTAACCACACTGTCGATAGCAGAGAGAGGGAAAAACGCCCGCCTCCTGCAGGATTTACGGAACAACTAGGACAATACACAATGAAAGGAGACTAAAGGCTGGCCCAAGCACTCAAAATCTGTGTGGTTACGAAACAGCCGTTGTCGTCTTTGACTTCGTCAAACGTCACACACGAGGTTTGAAACGGCGGTTTTCTGTCATCTAGGTTGAAGGAATCACTGCAACTCAGCTTGGATAATAATTCTTGAAATCAAGGGCAGTTGATTTTTCCTCCCCTGGTAACTCACAGGGGAGACAATTATCAAATGGTCTTTCCTTCAAAAAAAAAGAAGAAGAAGAATCCAGTAGCCCTAAGGTATTTATTATGACTTAGACTGTTTTATGGAGGGTGACCGGTCCTGGGATGCACCCTGGAGATGGGCACCAGCTGCTCTGCGACCTCTGACAGGATAAGAGGGCATAGACTACGGGGCGGGTGAATGGATGATGAATGAAAGTGACAAAGAGAAGCTTCTCGTACCGTCGCAGCCTCGTTCCACCTGCCCCACCTTGTGGAGGGCATCTGCGATCAGGTCAGGGAGTCTCCCGTTCAGGTCCACAGAGGCCAGGCAGCCCTGGTACCCGTCCCGGGACGCAATCAGTTTGGGCAGATTGCTGTACATGCTCTTCGTCACGCCACCAATGTACAGCTCTCCTGCAAAAAACACACATGAAGAAGGCTCTAAGAGATGGAAACGAACCAAAATGATACATAAGAAACTTCTGGTTTTACTAGAAATCCAAGGCTAATCTTTAACAAACAACCATTCTTGTTGAATTGTAACTTTGAATTTAATGACTTTGTAGTTCCACATAAACCTTATTAACACTAGCATAAACTCACCTGTTTTTTTTTTTATTTGTTTGCTTTTTTCAAATCTACGGAGTTAAGGCATTAAAATGTAGCAAATTACTGTGTTGCATTTTTCTGAAGATTAACTGTTACATATTTTTCAAACTCCAATTAGTTCAGTCAAGTCAGACCTCTCAGTCTTCTAAGCAGAAATAAATAGTCAACTAATAAACCTGTTGAGAATTACCTCCTGATTATGTTTTTTACTCTTCTTCAGGTTAGTATGTTGTAGAAGAAATCAGTAGATAGTAGGTAACTTTCATCTTAAACACAAGTTTCATGGAATCATTAGCAGACTGACCTTTCCTATGGATTAATCCGATAGTACAGCATCAGCTTGTACAACAAATCTCTGAAGATACTTGGAGTGAGTTACAGTAATTAATTTCTCTTTGGGATGAGTAAAGTATTTTTGGACTGAATTGAACCCTCTGGAGTCTTTGGACTCCAGAGGTCATGTAAAAAAGACTCGTATACGCGTCCATAGACTCCAGAGGGTTATGAATCGTATTATCACAAGTCGTATCAAAATAGAAAATAGTGCAAGCTAAAGCTAGCATTTCAATAAAGACACTGAACACCCAAAAATGAGCATTTTTGACATGAATACATGATCTGGTATGAATATTATGGCTGCAAGTCTGGTGGCAGAAATGATTCATTGACAAAACAAACAGAAACGGTACTTTAAACAGTATAAGGTAGAGAACAGTAACAGTACTAGTGCAGCCCATCTAAGTTCAGAAACACTCATGTCTGAAGAATTTTTATTTCACAGAGATTACTTTTATATTATTATTTTTTTTAAAGTAAGCATGGATGTGTGCAGCATGGATATGATAGGTGGCATGTTATAAAGAAAAACATATTGATTCAACAATATTTGGGTATTTCTACAATGAGTATTAAACAATACTCCCATAGTTGGGTTGTTATGTTAAAAATATATCTATTTTGGCAAACTTAATTCTAAAAATAAAAAAAAAAACAATTGAAAAAAAAAAAACAATATAAAAAAAGAAAATCTAAACTATTCTTAGTTTGGATTAGTTTAGATTTTCCAATCACTTTAAACAGTCATTGGAGCTCTCACAGGTTTCTATATATTCTGCTCTCTATGTTTACCTTTGACCTTTAACCCTGTTATTTTAATGTAACAGTCTCTTGTTGAAGCAGGTGTATTCTTGTGTGCAGATAAAGAAATTATTAACTTGCTAAAGTTAAGTAATTGTCGTCATAAAAACTTCCTTTCCTTGTTAGTTGTAAGCAAATTTAAAAGTAATTTATCCACTCTAGTTGCTCCAGACCTTCTCCAGCAAATTGCACTAACAAAAATAATGTTTAAGAACCACCACGCATAATTTTTTTCAGCTATCCTCCATATGAAACTGCATATTAAACAATTAATTTTAAAGCTGTGCAGCAGTGTCTGCTCATCTGCCGGTTAAAAAACAAACAAACCAAAAAAATGTAATAATCGCACGTCACTTTTGCACCGAACAAATTCAAAGCGTTCTACATGCTGCTTAGTTTCTTCGCTGCAAAATGTTTCATTGGCAACTGCTGGTAAAGGAGAGATGAGCAAAACTTGAAGCCACTAAAGAACAAACGGGGATCCCACAAATCACAGCATGCGTCTTAAGAGTGCATCCTCTGAAGGTGCGCGCTACCACACACACACGCCCACACACACGCCTGGAAAAATATTACCCTCACCGCCACATAGAAAAATTGACATCTCCGAGCCAAGCAAATGTGTCTGTCAGTAGGTATGCTCCTTAGAGACGTCCCTGACAGAGTGGCTGTCATTACAGAGGCGGCAGAAGCATGTTTGGATGATTACATGATTCAAAGAAGCAGCTTACAGTTGACACGAATAGTCAACCCGGCACACTGGAAATGGGATTTGATGTCTGAAAGAATTTCTATCTACTGTACTCTTTGGAGGAGAGGCGCGGGATGTACACAGAGCACTTACTTATGAACTGAGCAGAAAATTGCGAATCCTAAAGCAAGATGATAAAAAAGCCGAGGTTTGGGAAATCTCGGTGCTCAAGTACAATTACTGTCTCTTTGTATTACAGCAGAAAAGAGGAAAAAACTCATCTAGTTTTAAACCTAATTATTTTTCTCCCCTGTCTCTTCGTTGTGGCTCCTCCATACCGTCAAGTTGCTGAAAACGGCGCGTGAAATTATGGCAAGCACAAGAAAAAGAAAAAAAAAAAAAGGGGGGGGTTTGATGTCAGGGGATATGAATAAACACGGTTTGAAATGCTTCAAGGTTTTCGTATCATCAAAACCTACACTTTATCTTTGAGCAGGCACAAAAACGGAGACCCAGCAAAAACTCCTCCACGCAGGGACAAGATGCTGCTGCACAGATAAGATCATCAGTAAATCGGAAATGTTTTCCGTCAGCTAAAAACTGGTGAACATTTCACAGCGCAGGACGGAGCCGCAAGGTCAATTATATGTGGACTTTGGGTAATGGAATGAGTCAATGATGTTTGTCGACTTCTCTCCAGAATTAATGAGCACTTGACACTTCATATTTTCCAGCCAGGACTCCCGGACATTATAATCAATACAATACATTCGTTAACCGTCCGCCTGAGTGATGTCCTGAAATCGCAGCTGTGAAAGCCATTTAGCAAACATGAAATTATCAAAATGAAGTTAATATAAAACAAAATAAATAAAAAATAAAGCAAACGGTGCATTTTTTTTCCG
Source organism: Brachyrhaphis roseni (assembly GCA_903066815.1). NCBI lineage: Eukaryota > Metazoa > Chordata > Actinopteri > Cyprinodontiformes > Poeciliidae > Brachyrhaphis > Brachyrhaphis roseni. Next base: position 51,080 of record CAEFZY010038042.1, read on the forward strand.
AAGTCAACATGTTTTAGACTCCATTGGTTATCAGTTTAATAACAGAAGGCGAGAGGAAGTAGAAGGGCTGTAAAGTAAGGGTCACTAATGGTGAAATAATTGGAATTAATTCAAACATTCATTAAACTAACTGGGCATTGTGTTGTATTCGTAACTGAATATCCTCATTTAATATTACGGGCGGGATAATAAACCTGCCAGTGGTTCTGTGGTGCGAAATTATTCTAATGAGCAGGAGTGAGACTGTCTGGTGTAGAGTGTCACTCCCCTTACCCACCTGTTGGTGGAAGCAGTGAGTCGGTGGTGTGTGATAACCAATATAAGAAAATCTTAAAGTGAGCAAATTGGAGAAATATCCAGTGTGAAAAAAATAAATCAATCAAACCGTCGTAGCAAAGGATTACTGTTAAACCAATGACTCACATTGGCTGTTCTGTATGTAATGTCAACTGAGTCAAACTTGGTTAACAGTTTGACATTGAAAATAAACTTTGCTAATGCTGACAGAAAAGTTAGTTTTTTTCCTAAAACAGATAGTTGGTTTCAAAAACACCTGCGTCAACACGGAACCGTTTCCAGAAACGTTTTTATCTACACGGAAATACAGATAACGGCCCCAAAACACAGTTTATACTCATCCAAACCTATAGGGGGCGCTAAACGGGGAATAAGGAACATACGGTTAAGACCTCCACAACAAGAAATCAAGAACAGTGAACAAAAGATAAGTGGATCCTCTAAAACTCAATTTCTGGTAAAAATAAAATAAAAACAATGTTCACCTTTTAGATAAAAACAATCCAGTGTGATCAGGCATAGGGATCAAAAGCTCAGTTAATGATACTTTTTTATTATTATTATTCAAATATTTGTGAGTGATATTTCTCCTCAAGGTTATAATGTTGAAATTATAAATTTCTGCAATAAAATTATGTATATAAAAAAGTGTTTATTCTGACATATTTAAATGGTTTTCACAAAACATGACAAAATAATATTTAGCATGGGAAATTCTCAGAATGTCTGTTCTAGGCATTGATTGAATGTCTTGACCACATTAGAATGAATAATCTAATATACATAAAATAAGTTTAGACAAAAGTCATTTATTGGGTGAGGAATAATATAATAAATTGTTTGACTCGAGTTATCTTACCACTGGCTTCATTAGCATTAATGCCTGCTTCAAAGTAAGAACATTAAACTGAAGAAGGTTTACTCCGCGCCAGACGCTGCATCCTACGCTGGCTCTGCAGTCCCAGCAGTGATGTCTGTGGTACTGCCGAAGAGCTCCAAGAGATTCCTGGGATTGGACGAATTATAGCCATACAGGCATCACAGAACACCACTTCCACCTCTATGATCACCGTAATGACCCCTCACACCGAGTGGAGGAATGGGTGTGTTTGAATATGGGGCCCGAGAGAGCCACTGCTCTACCGTTTGAAAGAACACGTTTATGTAAAGGAAGAGAAGGCTTTCAACGGGTTTTAAAGAGGGATGAAGATCTCTCTATTGATGCTTTCATTGGTCCTTTAAGACATAATCTTAATTGTTAAATCATGTTCACACCTTGAGCACACTTTGATTAGTCTGAGTGGTAAAAAATAAAAAACCCTATTAAAACTAAAACAATTGTATTGTTGAAACTAAGAAATACTCAAAAGTTCTGCACTTCTATTTCAAACTAATTGTTGGGTTATTATTATGTTAAGTCCTTTACCTTTTTTTAATTTTTTTTTTCAGTCTGTGTAGAACAAAAATATCAGTTTAGTGGCTACTTATTGAAGAACCTAAACATAGTTTATAATGTTCTACGCAAACAACTATCAAAAGTCACTGTTACAGTTGGAGAAATCAAGCTTTTCACAAGAGCTGTAAATACAAGTGCTGTGAAAGTAAAGAAAAGAGTTTTGTACATATATATTTTTTCTATAACAGAGAACTTTGCTTTTATGAGAAAGTGTTAAAGTCCAACACCAGTGTTGAGTGGTTCATTTCCTTTGGTGAGAACACCTCAGAAGCACAAAACGAAACCTGTGTGTATTTCATCCTCGGCTATAATTGGCTCCCGAGTGGAGTAATGCTTTCACAGTCGTCAGCCATATCCACCAATACTCTGATATGCATTATTTACATTCATCATTAGGAGAGGTCCGATAATGAAAAGAAAAAGGCAATGAATGTGCAATGTGAGATCTTTGGGCTCAATCCGCAGACTCCCTCTAGACGACTCTCTGGTGAACACAGAGCCCACCATTAACTTTCATTAAATGCTCTATTAAGAACCTCTCCCTCACTCTCGATTTCTCCCCGTCTCTCTCTCTCGCTTTTCTTTTTGCGCCTCGTGTTTGCCTCGCCGTCACGCTGGCTCTAATTGGTGAAGATTGAATCATTACTGATCAAAAAAACAGAAGAAACCACAAAAACAGAAACACGTGCGGAGGCAAACAACCGCCGGGCGGTGGGGTGTGTGTTCCGAGGAGGGCCGGGACAATGGCAGCGACCCGGAATACGCAAGGAATCTGATTGCTAATTGCAGAGGCGCTCCCTTAGCCACAGTCATCACAACAGGACGACTCGTCTGAGGAATAAATGTTGAGCCTGCTTGTGCAGTAATTGCCGATCCCAAATTATAAGTTGTCTAATCGTGTTGCGTGCATAGTCTCTCTGTTTTGAAGGTCTGAGGACAAATGATATGGAAAGGCGGATGGCAACTGAAGCTATAATTACTTGATGGCGCGCTATTTTGACAACAGGTGTCTTTTTGCTGTAGCTGAGTTCCTCTGTGACTACAGGTGGCAGAATGCAGCTCTGAAGTGGTTGCTTCAGACAACGCTTTAAAAATAGCTATTCATCTGATTATTTGCAGGAAACTAAAGAAGGGAGGCAAACATGGCTGTCATTTCTTATTATTGCTGCAATAAATTCAAACTTATCGTACTTGTACATTCCTCCCAGGGATGACAGTATGACTAGGCGTGCACTGCAGCTTTCTGGTCATGACTGATTTTTAAAAAGTCTGATTTGCCGATTGCGATGTTGGCCGATATCGATTTTACTATCTGAGAAGTTATTAAATGTAGCGACAAAGTTGCTAAATTCCACTGGGTTACAAAAATATATATATTAAGTTGTCAATGTGTCTTAAACTAAATTAGGACTATTTTGCAGTTCTGAATTCTAAAATGACATCCATTTTTCCCAATCAGGTCAAGTTTTTATTCTAATTCCATTTAAACAAATCCGATCTTTTGAGTAGATCGATGACATTTTTGTGACATCATCAGTTCATTTCTGTTAATATTTTTCATCCAAAAAAGGTTTTATGAGAATTTTTTTTTTTAACAGATTGTATTAATTATATGTAACAACCTTGGATTTCTGTAAATTGAATAATAAACACTTATAAGGGTAAGTACATATAAATAGAATATTACGTCTCCGTCTCTTTTCTGTCCTGATTGAATCTCTCCTCCTGATCATCACTCATTGATCAGATCCTCAGGAAGCTGATCCAGATGTGAGAACAAGTCCTGCATTTTGACGCTCATGTTTCTCCACAGATCAGAAAGTTGACCTGATTGAGCAAAACCAATGTGATTTTTGGATTCAGCTCATCAAAACGACCCTAAAACAGTTGAAAACCCCCAGACAACGTTATCCATGAAGGGTCCAGCTCAAAACCTCCATCACTAACAGAATCTGACACTTTAAGACGCCTTAAACCTTAAGAAATCTGAAGACTAAAGTGTGCTTAATGAAGTGGCTAGTGACTGTATATGTAATTTTATGGGGATGAAGTGTATGAAAGTGTTCATCCTAAAAGAGTTTGTTGGTCTCCCTGACAGTCCTTCACTGCTCTGTGAGCTCGTGATAAATTCTTGGCAGAGTTACGTGCCAGTGCTTGTTGAAAGATTGTACAGTAACACAGTCTTCATTGCATACTTTCCACGCTTCTTTTCCCTCTCTGAGATGTCACTCTGCATTCAGAATCTTTTGTCTTTGCCAGAATCGTCTCTACTGTCTCTCCCAATTCGCTCTGTCACCACCTTTTACCCTCCACATTCCTGTCTCGTTTTGCTCCATCTGTTAGTTATTGTGTCAACAGGATCCAGAACTTTCTTTGTTGCATCTTTGTTTTACCTCAGTTTTATTGTTAGAAATTGTTTGTAGAGTAATGGTGACGATAAATTGAATACTTAACATAAGCAGTCATGAGAAAAATGAAGCTTCCCACAACTCTCAGAATAGATATTGGAAAGCTAAGTGAAGTGCAACAAACTTGAATATGGACTTTTATGAATTTGATCAAAGCATAAATGTCCCCTGGACAATTGTTTCTCTGCAAACAAGTGTGTAGGACTGGAAAGTACGTGAGCTAGGCCACTCTACACTTTTATTTATTTGCTAGTGTGACTTGTTTGCTGCTGCTACATGTAGAAAAGATAGACTGCCAGTAATACAGACGTGTTAGTTTGCTTTCTTAAAAATTATATTCTTTCAATATTTTCACTATACTTAACTTGCAGGTACAGTAGTTTCACAGTGCTTGAATACGGATCAGCTTTGTACAATAACACATTATCAGCAAACAGAGAAACGTTATGTTCTGAACCCTGTATATGAAATCTTTCAATTGTGGAATTGTGTCTTGGACTTAAAGGAAGTCACACCACATGTCATATCAGAGTGCATTCTGGGACTGTGGTAGCTACCTGTCAGCTACAATAGACAAAAATGTATAGGTGGTGATTAAAGACACAAAAAGGGTAAAAGAACGAGACAATAGAAGAATATGTAGAGAGATAGGTATACTGTACTTATTGGAAAGGATACGTGCCTTCACCATGACATAGATGGGTTGGGTCAATTTGAGATTTCATTTCATTTTTCACAGTTTTTTTTTCTTTTTAACATTTTTCATATTTAAGTTTTCATTTTAAAGAATACCAAAGACGTCTTGTACAGTGATTCAATATTCACAAAGTCATCAATCACTATTGTTTTCTTTAAAATATTGAAAACAAAATGCAGTTTGGGACGCTGAAATACATAGATGTAATGCAACTTGACATCTGATTTGATGGCATTTACAAAGCAGCCAATCAAGGAGCACCATTTATTTTATTTGGCGTTGATTGGCTGTACAACCCACGGAGATAAGGAAGACTGTAAATATTAGCTTCTGCGCTAAGACAGATTCCACTGTGTGTATTAATACCTTTAAAGGTATATTTGGTGTTTGAGCCTTTGAAATAGGCAATTATAAAAGTTTTTTTTTTTTAAGTCTGAAGTTTTTGCAGATGTTAGCTTTTCGCAGGTGGCTGTGGCCCCTCACCTCAACATATACCGGGGGTCCACTGCACATCCAGATGTTGCTTTCATGGCTTATTTTCAATTTCATGAGAGTATAAAAAAGTAAAAGTAATTTAGCTACTCATTCATGAGTTCCAGGAGAGTCTCGGTAAAGTGAAGTGCACAATACATTTTACAGAAAGCTGTTATTAAGAATGTGAGGAGCTCAAACAAAACAGCTGGAAGGATGGAGCCACCCTCCAGGAAGATATAGTAAGACTAAGGGTTGATGTCTGACATCATTGACAACAAACAGGCTTTTTGTGTTTCTTAACAAGTAAATGGTTCCTCTGTGTGCAGAGGAGATTTTTAATCAGAAATAAGGTGGAAAGTGACATAAAGAAAAATTGAAAAATTAATTTGGAACGCCATCTGACCATGGGGATTTCCCCTTTACATAGCTCTAACAGCTGAGACCACATTATATTTTACGTCAGTCAGCTTTCATCAGTTAAGCTGAACAAAACAGTATATTAGGACTTTTGAAGCAAAGACCTTGAGAAATGTAACCAAGACGAATCAAAGCCATTCCCCATGTCTGAATATTTATAGAGTTTATGTAATTAAATGTTTCATGTGCGCTGCACGGCCGTGTGCCACAGCTTATAAATGTCATCCGCATTTATCCAGATCAGTTGGGATCAGCATGTTCGTATCTGATTTGTAACTTTTATTCAACTTGAGCAAAAAGAACATTGACTGCTCTGCATGGCCTTTAAAAAACATTATTCAAGTTCCTTTTTGAAATTGCAACAATAAAAAAAAAAGAGTAAAAGTGCCACATTTTTTCCTGTTCGTTAAATATGTTTGCAAGGCTACAGCTGATTAAGCTTTTATAAAGAAATTGAATTTGAAGAATAGCAGTGTGTCACATCACCCTATGGTCAAGTCAGTTTCAATGTTACTGTTAATTTATCAGGCAGTTACGGCTAAAATAATAAATATATGGGAATCCTGAATGTTTATGCAGCTTATGAACCATTTGTAGTTAAATTGTTTTTATTTTGGACGTGCAAGCTACCATTCATGAGAGCACAGTCACATTTAGACTCCGTCTGCTACTTGTGTTTACTTTTCGTCGGGAAGTCCATGATGAAAGGGGCAATGAAGTGGGAGAAAAGAGGAGGTTGGGCAAAGAAAATGACCAGAGGTCTGAGTAATCCCATTGTAAATTGCAATAAAAGACAGGTGAGACCAGCAAAAACATCTTAAAACACACTGCTCTACTGCAGCACTCCACAGAGCCTATCATTTTCGCAAAGTGCACTGACACCGAGAAGGAAGAGAGAGGAGACAGAAGAGAGCAGGGTTGGAGGAGAAAAAAAACCCGAAACAAAAAGAGTCTGGAAGGAGGAAAAGCCGTCTGCTTTCTCCAGTCTGAAGGATAATGTTTACTGAACATTAAAAAAAAAAGGTAAAGCAGGGATGTCAAAGTCATTTTCATTTTGGACCATATCAAAAGTCTGGATGTTCTTAAAGGGGCAGTTGTGTCAGGATGTATTGATACAAACCAGTTCAATTGTTAAAATACCAATAAATAGCCGTTTCAGCATTCAATAAGCGTTTCTGAAAATAAAATAATACTGAACATCTTTTCACACTGATCAGTCCATCCAGGATTTTACGATTGCTTTTTTGTTGATTTTGTGGTGCTAATTTAGAAATATTTGTAAAGAATTTTCACAATAATTGAGGGAATGTATGAAAGGGTTAGGGTAATGTTTTTTGAACAATTTTGAGGAAAAAATGTCAGTAAAATCAGAAAGAATTTTAATGATTTTTTTGATTTTGTGTGAATTTTGTGAACTTGTGAAAAACTGGAGGGATTTATTGATATAATTTGGAGTCTAGAGGGCCACACATAAAGCTACGGCGGGCCGGATTTGGTGCACAAGCCTTGAGTTTGATGCACACGATGTAAAACATTAAATGATGAGACTGACTATTTTATCAATGTCATGTATATATGATGATCCTTCATTAGATGTGAATATAGAGCAAAAACAATGACATGTTGCTGAAAATGCTAATAAGAGAGAAGAAGGTGACGTTTTTTTTTGCTTTTTTTTTTTTATAGGACAGCGTTTTGAGCACAAGCAAAATTTCCGGACGTAAACAAAAAACATTCAACACGTCTGTAGATGACGGATGGATGAGGATTAACACACACAGCTGAATGGCATCTTCTATTCCATTTGCTGATTGAATTGTCCCAAAAGAAATAGGCCAAAATGTTAATTTTTACCATCATCTCAAAATATGTATTCCACAGACAGGAGCTATTTTTCCTATTTTTCCACAGAGAGAAAACGCTGCAGTCATTTTAAGACCGAGACGAGTTTGGAGGGGCGCTGTGGAAGCCCAACGTCTCACCGGCTCAGTGTCTTTCTCCTTCCCTAAATCTCAGCGAGAATAAGTGCTGCGCGCTTCCAGACACTCATACCATCTGATGCGCACTGCTAATCCAGTTATTCTGCGTGTGATTTGTTTAGTTATTATCATGCAAATCGCTTCAGGCACTGCTTTGGCAGATCTTCATTACATTTCCTCCTCCCTCTCTGTGGTTCCCAGGCCCACATCAGGTGCAAAGTGAAGCAGAGTTGTGGAGGAAATTGAATTCGGGCAGGCATGTTGTAACTCAACCCGCACCCGCGGATTCCCCGCCCTCCTCCGTCCGCCGGACGACGTCGCATTTCTCGGAGCGTCTCGATTCCACCTCTGGTCCCGCTGTTTCGTGCTTCCAAGAATTTCAACTAACAACTCTCAGGCAAACGCTGAAATCAGTCTCATGAGTGCAAATGATAAACACGATGAGCGCAGGAGGTTTGGTAGGAAAACAGAAATGTCACCGTCTCTTTTGCTTCACTCCACTCATGTGTCTAATTAGCTACTAGTCTCTTGTATTTGGAGAAAGGAGTAAACAACAATGGCGTGCAGTTTATTAAAGCATTTAAGAAAAAAAGGCCCGTTTTCCCAAAGAGCAAACGCTGAAACTGAATTAGATATTAATGAACACGCTCACAGCTTTTTCATCGGTGAATGTCACACTGCTGTGGAGTTTAAATTAGTATTTTGCACTTGAGGGGAAGATTTTTTTTCCTAACCAAAACCTGTTAGCTATGAGAAGATGTGGGGTGAGATGTATCCACAATAAGCACTCAACTATCACAAGGCAAAAAAAAAAAATATATATATATATTTTTTTATTGCAGTGTTACTTTAATACACACAGGTCAGTCAATTCATAAAATTACAACAAAAACAAATCACAAGAGTAGTTCCTAAAACTGAAAGGCTGTGATAAAACTGGTTCCCCATCAGGAGCGACCCGGTCAACACTGACCGGTCCTCAGAGCTGCTGCGGAGGAAAACTTCTGTTGAGACAATACAAACTAAAAAAGTAAAAAAATTAACAGAAAACGCGCCTCGCATCAAACACTGCATGAATGCTTCACATGATTCAACATCAACTGCTTGAAGCAGACTGAGTAAATCAGTCCTTCATGGTTGAATTGCTGCAAATAAACCACTGTTGAACCAAGAGAATAATAGAGGAAGAAAATTGGGGTTTTGGTCTATCAAGTTCAAATTCTATACTGTATATATGTTTTTGGTTAAATCTGCTAACTTTTTCATTTTTAGACAAAGAGAAAGCGAACTGTAGTGGTAGCTCCTCTCTTAAAGCAGTGAAACTGTTGGGACTTGATCCCAACAGATCAGATCAACCTGTCGTATTATGAGAAAGGAAAGTTTGGTCAGATTTAAGTTAAGGGGAATTCCTTGTGGAGTTTTTAATTCGTCTTTTTTTTTTCTTACATGCCAGTTCTTGTAAGGCAACACAAACTGAAATAGGAAGATGTATGAATTCTGGTCTGCATCGGTTTCAATCCCAAGCTCAGCACACTGAAATACAACACATCTCCAACTGGAAAAAGCTCTGACACGATCAAAGAGCTAATATCCTCGAAGTGTAGGCGTCATTAAAATGCACACACCAGTTTGCAAAACAAACAAAAGCTTCCTTCATGTTGTGTTTGCATTCGCGCCGCTTTGTTGGAAAAAGGAACATGTTCAATGTCATCTCTTTACAGTCGTACGGCTTTATCCCTCATTAGCGAGGATCTTCAAAAGAAATGAACCAAAATACGACCCCCTCCTCTATCTGCTTGATCTAAATAATAATAATATTAAAAAAAAACAAGCTTTATTATACTTGATGCACTGGTGATGAAATGTTTCTGTTGTCAACGATGGCATTGATATGCTAAACTTTTTTGTGTTCTCTTGATAGAAAAACAAAGTTAAAACAAGTGGATGCTTTTTAACTTTCCACACAGCAAACGCTGTAAATTCACCTTCAATCGACACGACCTCTTATGACAAGCACCATCAATTAAAACCAACGGTCTTTCATTTTGTCCTTATGAAAATATTTATATTTTGTTTCACATGAACAGTTGGGTTCTGTTGGGGGGTTTATTTATTAGTGAAATTCCCCACAGGAAAATAACAGCCTCTACATTGAAGTTTTCAATTGGATTTCTCTCATTAAGTTGAATTAATAGATTTACATTTACTGAAGCATTGTGGGTAGCAGCAGGCAGGCAGGTGAAGAAACCTCAAAAGAAAAATCACAAATGCAGCTACAACTAACTCAACTTAACACAAAATAAACACATTGTGAAATAATTACCAATTTATGCCCATTTAAACCAATTATATTCCAAAATATAGTAAATACATAAGAAAACTCTGGCATTTTTAACCAAATAAATTAACATATTCTTATTAAAAATTGTGGTGGTTATATTTTTATAGTCAAATAAATTTCGCCAATATTTATAAATCACATAAAAAAGAGGAATAATTTTAACCACATACATATTTTAGCCAAATTATATTTGTTACCTTGACAAATCACCCAGTAACTTTTGCCAAATAAATGTTTTTCCTTTGCTCATCAACATCTCAGTGTCGAAATGAGACGAGTCACAAAGGTTCTTTGAGGAAACAAAGAAGAGCTCATGTTCTGTAAGAGTCGAGTACCTACAGTAATAGTCCTAAAGAACACTCAGCTGAAGGTAATACAGGAAGAGCAGCACTAATTAATTGTGGATCACTATATTTATACCGTGAGTGCTAAGATTTGCATAAACAAATGGAGTCTATCAGCGTCTGTTCAGCCTCAATATTGTTACTGATGCGAGTGTGAAGCTTTCTGTCACCAGTGGAGAGGCTGCTAATTACTCACGCCAAGTTCTCAGGAGACTGAAACGTTAACGCTGGCCGATGATGTTGCTCGGGCAAAAAAACAAAACAAAACACAGAGCTCCTAAAATACAACTGACACTGTCGTTAAGACACTTGGAAGCGAAATCGAAGTCATGACGTTTAAAATGTCCTTCTGTTTTCACACACCTGGGAAATTCACCAGCAGCAAGTTAAAGGAAAATGCAAACAATGGTGAAAATACAAAAACAGAAAAATAAGAATAAGAGAAATTTACAATATAAGAATTATATTGTACAGTTATTTAGATAGTAAACAGAGTGCAAATGAGAAAGGTAACAAGAGGTGCATATTTCTGCATAGAAAGCAGCAACAAACTATTTATATGAAATTTAAAGACTGTAAATAAGAGCAGCTGTTGGGAGAAAGCATCTGTGTTAACGCTTCATTTTTCTTAGTCAAAAGCTTTAAGAGGTCAGAGGAGCCAACTGAGGCTCCAGAGCCGCAGATTGTCGCCCCCTGATGTTAGCGATGATGGTCTCTCCTGGAATATTGATTCAAATTCCTGTAACATATATAGTACTGTAGAGGAAAAACGCTTTCTCCACAAGCCGGTGGTCAATAATTTCTTTTAAATCATCTCACTTGTTATTTTCGTCACACAACACGGCAAAAACTATACGCCGTGTAGGATTTTTATTTTTTTTTAAATAGACCACTCGGTGCCAACCTCGGGGAGTTTATGTCTTGTTCCGTCAGCGTGTTTTAGCTGACAAAGAGGAATGCCTTGAAGATTTTTTTTGTTATGCCTGTCCAAAACAAAGAGAAGGAAAACAGGAATCCATTTTCCCCACGTTTTTCTTTGCGCAATTACACAGATAAAGCCTGGAGAATTGGTGTGTTTCTTCCTTGAAATGCAAGCTGAAATGGTGTTAAAAGAGAGCAAGGAGATTGTGGAAAAACGGCTTATTGTTGTCATTTTTATGTTTTCCTTTTGGTTGGATATGCAAAGCTTTGTTTAGGGGCTGCGTAACACGATAAAAGCACACGCAGCATGCGTTTCGTGTGTGTGTGGGGGTGTGTGTGTGTCAACGTTAGAGAGTCTCAACCCTGCTGTCAGTTTTTTTCATGTCATGTATTTGTCAGGAGACTTTTTCCACCAAAGGAAGTTTAGACCTGGAGGTAACGCTCTGGTGTTTATGGGGCTGGAGATGTGGGTTCTGTTTTGGCAGGGGGATTGTCATGGCTGAAACACAGAAATGTTTGAATGCCCAATTAGACGAGGGAATTGAGGAGAGAGACGTCCCCCCATCTCTCCCTCTTGAGGTTCGCCGAATCAAGATTCGCGATCCCTCCAGCTATTACCGAGACGCCTCCGTCTCTGTCCCCCTGCAGGCTCCAGCAGAAAAGCAGGGAAGTTTCATTCATGAGAGCTGACACATTAATAACATGAAGTGATTAATCCCCAGAATGCTGATTGGCCGCCCAAGATTTCTTGTCAGTTGTACTCGTGAGTGACATCATAGTTTAGATGAAGATCTGTACTTAAATATGCAAACGAGGTTATTGTTTCCTGCGGGATTTTGTCTCTGCATGCCTAACTGGTCCTGTTTACGATTGCCTGTTTATCTCGTCACATTGATTGCATTGGACAACGGTTTATTTCATGGCAGCAGGGCAATTTGTGAATACTTTAACTCCTCCATAATGTCAGGCGAAGGGAATGTATTGGACTTTACCTACAGGTAAAGTCCAATACATTCTAATTTGAATTGTATGGATCTTTAGAGGATGCCATGCGCTCGCCCTAACATCACAGGTGTCTTATTCTGAAATTTGAGCCAGGCAGTGTCAAAATGAAACATCCAGATTTCTTCCTAGCATCGAGCTAGAAAGGCTTTTAAAAGAGTTTGATGGTTGTGCAGCCTGTCCACTGTTATTTAATACAAAACAGCTTCTTTTGGTTCCCTTTTCACATCTGTCAGGTTCTACTTTGACCTAAAAAAAAACTATCCAAAGCCTCCAAATTGCATATTAGAAAAAAAAAAAAGCTTGCAATTACAAGAGCAGTAATTTTTCCATTTACCAGCAGACCTGAGAGATTTTTAAGGCTCTTGGAGAAACATTTGACCATAGTTATTTCAAAAATAATTCACAAGCGCAAAGCATGATGCATTAAATTATGACTGTTATTGTTTTTTGGAATAGAGCACATTCATAAAAAAGTAAAAGAAAAAAAGAGAAGGCTGACATTCTCTACATCCACCACAAAAAATGAGTTTTCCTTGTTGAAAAAGAAAATCAAAGCTTTTAAACAAGACTAAGTCTGAAAGGCTGTGGTATTCTGAAAGTGGAACTAATGTAGATTTCTGCCTCAATGTGTTCGTGGCCACTCTCCAACAACACTTGAGGGGCAGAACGGAAGGATGGCGGATGCTTATTCCCTTTAAGTGATCACGTTTCATGGAGGATGTCGCAGTCCCACACGAGAAGAAAAAGAAAAAAAAAAACCCGTCCTTACCTTTGAGGTCCAGGTTGCGGGCTCCGTTGGAGTGCTGCGTCACGGTGCGTGAGTCGATCTTCAGCGTGTGTACATTGTTGGCATCCCGGGACACCACCACGTTGTGCCACTGATTGTCATTGAGCGGCTTGTCTGAGTTGCCCTTCATTAGCGACGGGCCGTTGCCGAGATCAAAGACGTAGTGAACGTACCTGTGAGGAAAGAAAGCTAAGTATTACAGTTATGTTGCAATTTTTTGCTTAGTACATCACCAACTACAGCCAAGGGAAATCTAAAATATGCTTAAATAACATATTGAAAAGAATAAAAATAAAATGGTAAATGAATTGCAGTGATACAGTCAATGTCAGTCAATAAAAATGGTCGTCTTTACTGTCTAGTTAAGATTCTCTCATAACACATTCAAAGCCAAACAAACAGAGACTCCATAGTTTGACTGAATGTGAATCTTCTAAATCCTGACTTGAAGGGTGTGAATATTTATTGAATCACTTATTTTATGTGTGATATTTTTATTCTCAGTATTTAGTAGGGACACACCAATCAGATATTGGTGTCACTTCCGATACCGATATCTGAGGATTAGTATAGTCCGATACAGAAAAACGTCTGAACTGAATTAAAACATTTTATTTTTAAACACAGACATAAATATACTGTCATAACTGTTCAAACTTATTTGGTAACTCTGCACCAGTACAGCACGCTTAACACTTAAATACACCAATAGCTTCACAAGCTTGGTCAAACAAGGAAAAATAACACAAATTTAATTATGTTAGTCAGTAGAATAGAGAGTAGAACAGCCAACATGAAATAAATAGTAAAGAAACAAACAATAGTCTGATAACTTCAGCTAAACATATAAAAATAAACTAACAAATATTTTTTCAAATGGTTCTGAAAATACAAGTAGGAATTCTAAATAATGTAAGTGTAAAATAAAGCATTAGAGGAAAAAGCATAGAATTAGATTGAGTAGACTGGGCACCGATACCCGATCCAGAAGTTTATTCAAAATTGAAGCCGATACAGATACAGATATTAATTTCAGACAGGTGAAAGTTGAAATCAGTTTTCACATTAGAGGTCAAAGTGACCTCTACTGCAATTTTTTTTGTGTCAAAGAAACCAAATTATCTTGATTGTGATTGATTTTGAAAGCTAGAAAATGGCTAAAACCTCCGAGGGGTTGAATACTTTGCATAGGCATGGTAATTGCGTTGATTTGTTGTGCCTAATAAAGTGGCCACTGGGTGTATGCTTCTTGGTAAAATCTGTGGGAAAAAAATAATCAAGGTTTGCGCTCCACGCGGGAACTTATTTGTTTTTTGCCTTCATGTTGTACTGACCTGAAAATCGAAAAGCGTCCCTCTCTCCTAACGCCGTGTTTGTTCACACAAATGGAAACAACACACCCTTCTCCGAGTCAAAATATGGCTCTCTTTTGTATTTCTGATTGAGATTACTGCTGCGCATTTATTCAGGGTTTTTTTTGTTTTGCTTTGTTTTTTTTCTCACCTTGATCTGAATTCTTCTGTGATGCATATTGTCTTTGTGGCAGTAGCGGCTTAAAAGCTTTTGTGTGTAACAATGCCGACAACAGACCACAAGAGACAGAGAGACACAAAAGGAAACACGCCTGTCTTTGATAGTCTAATTAAAGAGCAGCTTTTATGCTGGCACAATTCACAAACTTAACCTGTTTAACTCAATGCTAGTCTTTTCAGGGCTCCAACAGATGTTGGTTGTGAAAAGACAGAATGCTTCACCCAAACCCTCGCTGGATTCAGTGTTCTTTCTCAGGTAGCATGCCGTAAGATCTGCGCTCGTCGGAGTAAATGAAGTGGAGCACATGGAAAAGTTCCAGATGTTTGCGGCTTTAGTGAAACAGAAAACAATTACAAAGCCTTTCCAGTTCAAGTCCAACTATGGCGATATGTACAAGCAGCGTAATCTAGATCTGTGATCAGTGCCGTGTTTCTCCTATAAACCTCAAAACACTGGCAACAAATCTCCCTATGGTTGGCTATATGGACCAAGTTTCATGATCAGGGTATTTGAACATGTGGGCTGAGCTCTAGCACTTAGGTAGAAAAATTATGATTCAGATGCCCGTAGAGAGGAACGGATAGTTTTCAAAATGCGAGTTTAAGGGGTTTTTCACACCTGATAGTCTGGTAGATTCGATTTAGTTGGAGACCAAAATTGCAGCATTTGTAACAATTTCAGCTGCTGCTGTTCACGTTCACTCTGCATTGTCAAACCAACCAAACCCTTTGAGTAACCTGTTCACCTCCTCGCCTGTGGTGGCGCTACATTAAAAACCACTAAAGGAAACGACACAAAAACCCCTGAGAAAGGCACGACGGCAACTGATTTTTCTTCCTGGAATGTAAAAAAAAGTGGAGTTGTGTCAGATTTTTAGCGGTTGTAAGAATCCACTTTTGTTCTTGGCGAAAAACCACAAGCAATTTCATCTGTTAGCGCTAGATTCCCACATTCGTTCCGTGGAACAGTCTCTGTTCCGCTTGATGTTAGAACCAAACCAGAGTTCACTTCAACCGAACTGCGATCTACGTTTGTAGGCGTAGATCCCTTCAAACAAACCGAACCTTCTAGGCAACTAACTACTGTTTGAGTAAAGCTGACTAAACATGGCTGTGCAACTGGTGTGAATGAATCCTAAGTTGCACACAGCTGGGGTTTTACTACTATTAGCATGAGTTCTGAAGGCAATTGGTCACACTTTAATTAATCTAAGGGTATGTAAAATTTTTTGAAAACTATGTATCCCCCTACAACTGTGCGTTAGTTTTAGTTGTATACTTTTAAAAGTATGTACAACAAAGAGTAAACCCAATCCAGTATGCAGTTGTGTTTGTTTTTACCAACCCTTGGTGATTAAAAAAACAAAAAACAAGGGAAAACCTTGGTGGTCAATATTAATAAAAGAATATTATATTCTGGAAGTCAGCTGAACAGAAACTCACCCTTTCACCAGTTCCACCACGATGAAGTCGTTCCCATCTCCAGAGTTGAAGAGCATGAGGCCATCCGGTGTGGTGGTTTTGAACTGAAAGAACAGGTGCATGGAGGCGTAGGCCTGCAAAGTGGCTAACGCTAAGTAGCTGCCTTTCGTTCGAAACGTCACAGGATCGGCGATGATGTGCCTCATGCCAAAGCGGGCGTTCAGTTCGCAGTAGGAGATGTCCCCGTTTTTACACTGGTCCAGGTAGGGTAGGCTGTTGAAGGACAGGCCCTGCAGGTGGCCAATAAAGTTTGAAGGCACGACGGAAATGAAGCGGCGCTCCGTCATGATGCCCGTCTCGATGTTGTGGAACTCTAGGCGTGTGTGGGCACCGGTCATCTGGCCTGGAAACACAGAATCACAGGATTTACAGTATGTGTGTATTTACCCACTTACAGCTGAAACACGGACTTCCTGTAAATCTTGACTAGAGTTGCTTTTGAAACATAATCAATTACATATTAATGATGCCACTTGACCTAATGTGATGTTTTGATGGTTGATTCTATGTTGCATGACTTTGTGTTTTTTATGACGTAAAGCACTTTGAAATGCCTTGCTGCTGAAATGTGCTATACAAATAAAAATTGATTTGATTCGATATATTATTTGTTTCTCCAAACGTAAATAATTTCTGACTATTTCATATCAGACAAAAATAACCAGAGTACACAGCAAAATTAGCTTTAAATGAATGTTTTCGAACTGGCACTAACCTGACCTGCCTTTTTGCCTAGTTGAACTTAGTTTTGATAGACACAACAAGGTCTGATTACTGCTAGTCATTTCAAGAATTATTGGAAAAATTATTAGCACCTCACTAAGAACCAAAGGTCAGTTAAAAGGTCTCAAAAAGAAAAAAAAAAAACAAAGAATTTGACTACTATCAATCTGACATTTGGGATTCTAGGGAGTCCCAAAGTTGCCAGTCAAATGTATATTAACATCACATTCAGAAGGAACCCAAAGCAGCATCTGAAGCCATGCAGATCACAACTGACTCAGTTTTAGGTCAGCTTTTGTTGACTCAAGAATAGAAATGAGACTGTGGGGAAAAATGGCCTCCATAGCAAAACAGAACAGATGAATATTTAGGGAGCCATTACTTCACATGGGGACAGGTTTATTTTTTCTCCTTTAACTCACAAATCCATTATTTCAAAACTGTATTTTGTTTTTACTCAGGTTATCTTTGATATTGAAATTTGTTTGATGATCTCAAACATTGAAATGGAACAACAAAGAAAAAAAAGGAAAGAATATATATACATTTATCAGTGTTATTCTAATAACTGTGTTACTGTCCATATAATGGTCTAAATTACTTTTGCTAAAAGTGATTTTCTTTTTTCCCTAAATTACCTTTAGGAAAAAATTAATTAGCCCATTCTTTTAGGAAGATGACAATATTGACTTTTTAAGTCGATTGTGACGCCAATAGATTCAACTTGTGTGGAAACTTTATTTGTGCATTTTAATCTCCTACTGACCAAATGAACATGCACTGATGAAAATGCTGTCTAATTATTTTAGAGTTTAATGCCTTTAGAAAATCCTAAATTGATTACGCTTGCTTTGTTTTCTGTTTTTACTGCCTCCTGTGAACTATATTACAAAATCGTATTGCAGAAAAACTCTTGATATGGCTCTATAGTCTGCTGATTGGATAATATTTAAGAGGGCATTGTGGAGAAATTAGGCTCAGCAGAATTTCGTTCAGAAGTTACCCCCCGATAAAGCTGCTCAGTGCTCACTTTGGACCCCTAGGGGCTTTACTTTTTCTCTCCATGTGAAACGGTTCCTGAGCCAGGCGGGACTTCACAGGGTCACTCTTTGCTTCTGGCCCCTTGCATGTTTGCGCCTTATTCTCACCTTTCTCTCTCTCTCTCTTTTTTTTTTTGGCCCTTCCGTTCTTTCACCTGGGGCCACAGTGCTGTGACTAAGCCACTTCTCTTGACCTTTCATCCGTCTTCTGTTATCAGTGCATAATATTCCTCTGTTATCGCTTTAGAAAGTACTCTCTCTGTGAGAGCAAATTGGAACTCAGGCCCTTTAAATTTAAAGTCTACAAACAGCTTCAATATGTTGAGGAAAAAAAAAAAAACTCAAGTTATGTCAAATACAGCATTTTTACCGTCATGTTTTTATTTTCTTTGATTTATAGACATGTTATTATTCACATCTATGCATGTGCACAACGCTGGAGGGCAAAAAGTTGATTCTTTTACATGCCATTCATAGCTGCGCTGACACAGTAAAACAATTAAGATTAAAAAAATTAAACCTGGAGATTTATGTTTTATTAATTTAGTGCAGTGCCAAACAGCAAAAGGAAAATAACGCAGGAAAACCATTGAACAACAACTCAAAACCACTCATATTCTTCTTTTTTTCCTTTCTTTTGTTCTGTCACCTACACACAACGTATTTGCCATAGAAACTGACTGACAACAGCTCCACCAGTGTATCTTATATTCAGCACTAAAAAACATGCAAACAATCCTAAAGTATTATGTTTCCAGGCTTGATGTATAAATTAGCAGCAGTAGCAGATTAGCTAATTTAAACACGTGCCATTGATGATCTGTCAGAGTTGGTGTGTCGGTCGCCTTTTTTGTTAACTGAACTGAAACACAGAATTCTGCAGCACATTTGCACGGTAAGGTTGTCAAAGTCAAGCTAGCATAACATTTTATTTCAGACTTCTTCCTGGCTTGTGAAATGTTTTACCTCTGGACAGTGTCATCTAGTTGTTGTGGTGTTGACAATTAGTAGCAAAGCACTGGGTCCATTTCTCTTTAACATGCGA
>CAEFZY010038044.1:0-50542 GCA_903066815.1 Brachyrhaphis roseni
CAGTGTGAAGATGCAGCAAGAGAGGGAGAAAAAAAGTGTCAGGATCGAGTGCATCAGCGAGCAAGAGATTTACTTCTAAAGATTACTGCTGCCGTGTCAAAGGTAAACACAGGCAGCTCAAGAAATACTTTAGCCTGGGTGGATTTAAAAGAATTTAATTAAGTTGAATCTTTGTCGAGTGTTTGGATTGAGGGATCATCCCATCAGTGGAGAGTGAGAGCGCTCATCATCAGATTGCTCGTTAACGGTATATGTAACATCTCCAGTCCAGTTTATTGTTACTGTGAAATGCATTATGATTTTGATCTATTATAATAGTAATAATCACATGATGTTTGCAAATCATAAAAAAATTGCATTTTGCAAAGTGTGAATTTTACTATTTGTTCCACTGATTAGTGCAGCTATCAAAATAGATACATTTTTAAAAAAAATCAATATTGATTGGATAAGATGGTTTTAAAGTTTTTAAATGTTTATAGGATTTCTAAAACAAACAGGAAAAATATTTTCCCGAAAGCTTAGTCAGCTTACAATTTACTGGAACCACAACAAAACATGCTATGACCTGCCTTATCAAAGAGTCCTATCAAAACAGATGCAGTGTTGGCGAACTTCAGCAATTCCTCTACATGAGAAAATCCTCAGAAGAATTTAGGAGTGTCCTTTTCAAATACTTTCACAAATAAATGATGAAGCTATGTATATTTTTTTAAGAAGAATTGTCAGTAAATTACTGCTACTTTTACAAAAACTCAGCTAACTCTAGATTGGATGAAAAATGGCTAACCTGCAAAAACAAGTCCCGATATTTGGGGGATAAAAACGACTCACACGGAACATTATGTTATATTGAATCAAACGTAGTATTATTTATTCAATTTGAGATATTTAGCTTTTTAACAGTGTAGCTTAAACATACAATTAAAAGTTAATTGCGGATAAAAATTAATTTCAAAGGACTCTGAAGCAGCTTCTTAATTTCAGATTCAGAAGTGTAGATACTCGATTAAGCAGTAATTTGCAACAACACAGTGCTTTGACACAAAGTCTGAGGATTAGTACAAAATGGAATGACAAAGCATGGATAGAAAACTTAACGTCTGTACCACTTACAGCTACAATCACAGTTGTCCTGTTTCTCATTACATCAGTCACACACTCAACTG
Organism: Brachyrhaphis roseni; assembly: GCA_903066815.1. Classification (NCBI taxonomy): domain Eukaryota; kingdom Metazoa; phylum Chordata; class Actinopteri; order Cyprinodontiformes; family Poeciliidae; genus Brachyrhaphis; species Brachyrhaphis roseni. The sequence continues at coordinate 1,170 of CAEFZY010038044.1, forward strand.
GAATCCAGACAGTTCAGTCTAAAAACATTTGTAGCACTTTAACACAGTGTAACTTCCTCAAAGCTGAAAGAAAAAAAAAGAACCTTCAGTCAAAAACTATTTGAGTAGTGCTGCAAATGAACAAAATAAACCGAATGTACTGATTAAATGTGGTAGTGATTTTTCACTACCACATATGTATGAGCAGATACTGCAACCAGCACCGACGTTTGTCATTTCACACCCATCCACCACCTTGTTATATGCAGTTTAATGTGATCGTGTCACTTTGCCAAGCTCTATACGAGACGAGTCTTGGGATTTAAGGAGGACTTCACTGACAGGCAGCAGGAACACGTCCATGTGTAGAAAACGAATAAAATCAGATACCGATTTAGAATTTGTTTTAAAGCAAATGTATTACCCAGTGCACTTAAAGCATCAAGGTCATGAGAAGAGTTGAGAGCCACAGTACAATAAAATTTCTCACTGACAAGCGTTGCAGAAAAGACCTAAACCTGACAGCAAATCAGTAGTTCTGCTTGACACTCTGTACTTTAATAACTCAGTTTAACTGCCCAGTATATGCAGTTCTGAATATAATAAAACTAGAACAGTTTGAGCTTTCTGTCAGACATCATTGCTCTTATGGCTGAAATCTGATGCAGATTAAAAAACTAAATGTAACTATCCAGGTTCAAAACTATATTATTTGAACAAAAGAGAGTCCTATAAATCTTGTGCATAACATAATATATTTTATATTTTTTGCTATTCATAATCAAAGCCAGTTAGTTTATCTATCTAAAAACCTTTCAATATATCTCATCATGAAAAAAAAATAAATAAAAAAAAATAATAATCAGATTTTGATATATTGATTACTAGACAAAGCCAAGTAAAAGAAAACTGTCTAGTTTTAATCACTGGTCAATTTTAATTAACTTAAAATAAACATTTAATTGCAGAATTTTCTTATCTCTCAAAATTATATTAAAATTCTTAAGTCTCCTTGGTTGTAAATCTGCTGCATACAGTCTGAGCCTCACCAATGATAAAGTTCCTCTTTGAACGATTTTTAAAAAAATTAAATACTGTCCATTTTTTGTTTGGGGGATGGGTAGGTAACCAACATAAATGATTTAGGTTTAAGTTATTATAAATTACAATTTTACTTATATATTTTTCTCCTAATATATTGTTTCACCAGTGTTGATAAAACAATATAACATTTGCCAATCCCACATGCCAGTTGGCTGATGAATTGTTACTAATACTAATTCATTTAAGTTGTGTGAATTCAAGCATGGAACCATCAATGACATGCTGAACACTGGCCTTTGACCAGAACGTCACATCTTCTTAACTTAAATTTAAAAATAAAAAAAATCTGTGAATCTGTTCTAGTTGTGCCTGTCAAATTTGTCTCATATTCATCTTATTTTGCTAAGTGCTAAAATAACTGCAGCATGCTCTGAAACTCAATAGGAAGTTGAGTTGAATAAATTTCAGTATTAATTAATTAGTTGAAATCAGTGTTTTCCCCAGTGTATTATAAGCCTGGCGGGCCACCAGGCTTTACTTGTGCCCCCACCAGGCATTTAAGTCTTTTTAAAATGTTTGCATTTTATAGTTTGTGTTCAGGTATTAATCTTCCAATCTTTTGATAACACATAAGTAATATTTTAATTTTTTTTGGTCAACTTTAAACATTTTTTAACTCAAAAACACGACCTGCCACTGGATGAATGACTGCCCTAACGTTCAACCACCAGACTTCGCAAGTTTTCTGGGGGAAATCTAGTGAAATTGTGACTTTTTTGCATAACTGAGTAGCCATAGTGTCAGAGTCCGCTTCTATTTTAAGTTCTTTTCACTGCAATGGCCTTTGACTCGTTAATTACCGACTGCTGAGTCCTGAGTTCAACAATTTTGTCCACCAATCTCTCTGTGTTCATCACAAAAAACTGCAGCAAGCAGTACAAACCTGGCTAATGTCATTCCACAACGTAAACATTTACTTCCTCTTATGTGCAATGCATCGACTGTAGTTCATATTCCAGCCAGTCAGTTGGACAAGCTGTAACATTTTTAGTCAGAGGAAATAAGTCAACAAAATAGAGAATAGAGATCTAAGCCAGATACTCTGCAGCTATGAGGAGTACTGCATGAAAAATACACCATCACTGATATTTTTTTTGTGGAAAAAGGGGGAACAGAAACAGAGCACAACAGCAGGCAGTAAGCTAAGCAATGAGTACACATGGTTCAAACAACCCCGCTATGAAAAAAGTCAAGTTTCTGATGACGAAGGTACAAATCATAAAGCAACCAATAACTTTTAATACTATGATGTGGCAAAAAAAAAAAAAACTCAGCTGCTTCCAAGCTCAAACACTCTCTCGCTACAATTTTATGCTTTCAGACCTACTGGCAAAAAATAACAATGTGTGGAAACACAGCTGTGTTAACTCAAATGATGGATTCAAATAATATCTGCCAGCTCTCCCAGAGTCGGAAAGAATGGCCTGACACTCCAGGAAGAAACATACTTCATAATACGTCACTTTTTGAAAATCCCCATTTAACTCCCACTGGGACCGTTTGGTAGGACGAGGTACTCTGGTTTTTGATCGGGGGGTTCTGATCTCATATTTCAGGAGACTGAACTGACCCAAACAAATATTCATACCAATAGAAATGGAAACAGAGAGTAGGGGTGAGTTATATGGACTTGTATTTTGTGGTGCTGTTATAAAGATAAAAATAGGAATAAAAAAACTATTTATTACTTTTTTGTGGCACAGACATTCATAGCGCTACAAACAAATACTGTTTAACCGCACTAATAGAGTGTGGGGTTTTCTTGAGTGTTTTATAAGCCTGGCAGCCCACCAGGCTTTACTTGTGCCACCACCAGGCTAAGCATTGCTTATTTACTTAAGTATTTTTAAAATGTTTGCATTTTTTTAAAGACTTCATTGTTGGTGTTCATGAATTAATCTTCCAATCTTTCAACAGCAGATAATTATCAAGTGATATTTTCACATTTTCCCCCAACTTTAAACATTTTATAGCTAAAAACACGACGGCCTGCTGGATGAATGTCTGCCCAGCACCCAACCACTGGGCTTAGCAAGTTTTCTGGGGGAAACCTTGAGAGTGCGATACAAAGTTTTCTGGAAACTAAAACACTTAAATCAATTCTTGTTAAGCTGGTTTATACTATTAATTATTAGTGTACAAGTACTCCCATCCAAGAGGAAGACATTTCACAAAACTCAACCACAATACTAAAAAAATAAAACATCATCAATCTTTTAGACCTTTAAAAGCCCCCCACAATTGACGCTGACCACAGTGACTTGCAGTAACTGGGTCCCGCTGCGGCCCAGTTATGAGCTGAACCATCGAGACAAATGGGTGAACTTTATCGCATCTGCATCCTCTTTACACACGGAGACCAAAGAGCCTTGGGGTCCCAACTGTAGACGCCTGGTTTAACCAGATTATGATTATGTCACACGGGAGATTACCCGTTTGACACGGAAAGGCTGTCAGACACACAGCCGTGTGGCTGTGTGCTCACACAAAACACACAGATCCATCTGCTACAGCCACAAACTACTGTCTACTCATTTTCGGCAGCTCACAATGTTAGCAGAGCAGAGGGGAGGTGGATGAAGGCTGATGAAAATCTGCTAGGAAAAAACAAAACAAAACAAAAAAAACAATTTTAAGAGACACCTCAGAATAAAACACGGATCATAAAACTCTTACAAAACAGATTAAAAGAAAGTAGGTGAGGGACGGAAAATTAATCAAAATGATAGGAGAAGAAGACGGGATGCAGAGGGATGTAAACGGATCTAGAGGTTAACTCATTAAAAGTCCAACAGTAAGGCAAATGAGGAAGAAGCACCCAGAGAGCCAATGGAGTAGAAAGGCTATAATTCCCTCTTCTCTCATCGGTTTTCTGTCTCTCTTTCTTCCTGTCACCTTGGCCCAATTTTCAATCTTCTTCATGACAACTTCTAACCGAATGTGAGAAACAAGCAAGATGGGAACACAAACACACAGACTGACACATGTTCGCTTCGCTGCGAAAGCCATTAAAACCCTCACACCCATTATTACTTTCCAATCATCTGACGGAATGTGGACTATTTCACCGGAGCGGGACAAGCCTGCTAATGTGCACAGGCAGATGTCAAGGCGAGGGGGGGCATACCATTGACTGGCAATAATGTTCTGGCAGCAAAATGGGGGGAAAAAATGACTGCTCTGTTACAGAGTGCAGTTATGAAAATTACAAGATGAGGTTAAAGGACTGCTGATTAAAAAAAAAGGTCTAAGAAGTAAAAAGCATCTCAGCCTAAAGAGCATTTGAAATAAAAAGAAAATGAATGAGAGGCAAATACTATCAAGATACATTTAAAAATCTTAAAACAAATTCCCATGATATTCATTAGTGGTGGAAAAAGAAATCAGGTTGTGACAAGCCAGTCAAGAAACAAGAGTTACTATATGACATGTTTTGACCCATAGGAGGAAGTGAAATGGCTGATCTTTTCTGCCACAAGCTGGCGAATCCAAAGATTCCCCTCCAACTCGGAGAATGGGTTGATAATGACAACGTTCATTCCAACTATTACCACAAAGGGTCTGCTGCCGTCGAGAGTCGCAGGGAATCATGTTTTGAACAGTTTCACAGCCTTTTGACATAACATCCCACCTCGACACTTCACAGAAATGACGATCAACACGCACTGCTGCGAGACCAAATGGGTTTTCCAAATTACACAGTTGTGGTAGGGAGTTTATATGCTTGAAGGAACACACACAGACTAATGATTAAAGTGGTAAAATTAGATGCTAATAAAATGTCCCAACTCAAACTTGTGATTGTGCCTTGTCTAAAAGCAATAAAACCTTGTTTTACTGGGCCTGTTCTCTTTCTACCACACCGTGATGTCACATTTTGAGTCAAACTAAATATTTTAACTTGTGTCATCTATGGGCCCTAATAAGTAAATGAAATTGGCTAAATCTGTTATTGAAAGGTCAAAGCTTTAGATTAAGGTTGAATAATCTGAGCAACTCAAATAACTGTGCTTAGACATGGCTTTTGACCAAATGTATAGTTTCCTATGTGGGTTTTCCTTACTATCATGAATTAGGTGGTTCCATGTAGTAAATCTTAAATTGTGGTAAAATCTGTATTAATGCTGTCAAACGGCACCGCATTCATGAGGAAAAAGTATTTGTAAGTTCAGCAGGAGATTTGAGTTTGTGGGTTGTAGTCATGAAAAACTTGTCAAAATTGACCTGCCAATGCCAAACAGCTTTTTCTGCTTTGACTCTTGATTGGAGTTGTTTTTCCGATCAGCATTTGTTGAAAGTTTGTTGAAATGTGGTTGTGTTGGTCACTCTGACACAAATGGCATAATCTGATCGATGGGACTGAGGTCACATTTCCTCCTCTCAACTTACCAAATCTGGAGTAGCCTCTGATAAACCGTGACTGAGTGTTGACATCTCTCAGGATAGAGTTCACTACCAGAATGTGGAGAAACAGAACTACCAATACTTGAGGAATCTTATTAATATGTCTCTGAGATTGCCTCCCATGATGGCAAGCCTTGTTTTTTCCACTTAGGGAGAAGGCGCCCAACACCATCACACTGTGACACCGAAAGCTGTTTGGCACAGGCAGGGAGGACTTTGCAAGTTATGATGAGTGCAACCCACATACTCAATGGACAAATGCATTTTCTTTACAAATGTGACAAGCATTAATAAACAGACTTTAACTGTATAAGATTCCTTGCCAAGAAGTGGAGTTAAAAGGAATAATAAAACAAACACAAATGTCCGTCTTGATAACATATATGAATACCTAATTAATAAACATAATTCTTCATTACTAACATACTTGATTGTTGCAGTCTTAGTGCTCAGAGCTGATTTGGTCCTATTTCTTCTTTCAGTAGAAATATAGAAGTGAGATTTCTGTAAATGACATTGAGCGATGGAAAGTTGTTTTTTTTTAAACGCAATATTAATTTTTCTCTACAACCCAGAAGAACAAGACCTCTAAGAGTCAACTCCACAACTTGTGTTGTGCAATTAAGCAGTCTTTCAATGTGCTCATCATCATACATTTGCATTTGGAATATAACAAGAATGGGTGTGCAAATGTCCAACATAAATGCATTTAACATTCATTTACTGGATTCACACCTATATTTATTGAACTACAACAGTCCTCTCATGAGCCACTATGCATCATATAATTACATGAAGTGTCAAAAACGATCCTTACAAGTAGATAGGTCACTGGAAGTACAAAAAAACCATTTAGTCAATAAATTCAAACCATCTCTTCTCCACTTTTATAAAACCTTAATGGGATTTATGCACGGTTCAAACATTTACCCTACCCCAAGAACTTGAAATCTTTAATTTTCCTAAAGTTTTGCTTTTCAAATATATATATTTTTCTTTTTAATAACTATAGTACTGCTAAAAAAATCATGTAGATTTGTGAAAGTTTGATCTACATCAAGACTCTGCTGCACTACTTATCCTTTTGTACCCACTGTATTTTCTCTCCAGTAGCCTGAGAATTGACTTGGCACAAGCAAGTGAATCAATACTTAGTAAGACAAATAATACTGATTGGCAAGGCAAACAGTGCCACATCGTAGGCCGTTGCTTGACACTGGTTGTTAACCTCCACTGTGTAATTGACATTTTCTGGATTTAAAGATCTGGTCAGGGACCAAATCTGGATGCCATAACATGAAAAAACAGATTAAATTCCTACCAAGCCAACAAATGGATCTATTCATCTCTCAGGTGCGAAACCCTTGATTCTCTACAAGCAGAATATAAATCTCTGCCTTTAAACTTTAACACATCAAAAAGAGATTAAAAATGCATCATCACAGCCCTTCCTTTTATCAATTTAATACTGGACTGTGTTTTAGGTACCAAAGGTAGAAATTCACAATTTGCTATCAATGTTAAAGCAAATCTCTTTCTCACAAACAGAAAGGAAAACTTTTTTCATCAAGAGATTAGGAATATTAACAACGCAGAACAGATACTGGTCTTTTTTGTACAATCTTTAAACTGATATTTTTGGTTTCATGTGCAACAATTTCAAACTGTTATTGACTCCATGTGTCTTACTGACTTACAATCATTGGCCAGTCATCTATAGCACATTCTAGTTACCCCTTTCATGTTGACAATTATTTAAAATTTGACTTAAGTTAATTATGCTTGTGGTTATTTATTCTAAGTGAAGACGAACCAATCAGAGATTTTTGCAAAATATTTGATCTCCACTTTTTATGAATTTGTGACCTCTAAATAGTGATTTAATCAAGTCAGATTTTTTTTAAACATCTTAATTAACAGTATTCAAAATATTTCTTTCTACCAAAGTCGTTCTGAGAAGTCTAACACGTTCCATAACAGCGAGGATGAAAGCACAAAAAGTAAATACTTCTTTATCTACTTTTCCAGGTAAAAGCCAACCTGAACTGGAAAAATAGGAAATTGTAAGAGAATGAAGAGCAGCTCCCTGTTGCATCAGGTAGAATCAAAAGGCGATATGCCTGAGTAGAAAACATAGTTTGCTTTTAAATAGGTTCCTACAGCTTTTGTGCTTCATCTGAAAACACCTCACTGACAATGAAAATAGATAATTGGGGAGGGAGTGTTACTCCTGCAGTAACAACTTTTACAACAAAAAGTGCTGCTGTAGCTGCAACCTGCTAGACTTTATGTATGGTGTATTCGCTGATCGGGAACTGGATTGTGTTTTTGAGGCCCGTTGAGCTGAAAACTGTCCAATTCCAGCCACCAGGAGCTCTTTTCTTCCCCTACTCTGTGGTCCAGATCTTAAGCTCTGCCCATTGTGGGTACATTTCCACAGCTGAAGGATTTTCCTTACTAAGTCATGCCGGTTGGTGCTGACCACTACAGAACAAAAACATCCCACATAAACTGACATTTAAGAGTTGAAACAACAAAGTTGTTTTGTTGCAATTTTGCCATTTTGTTTTTTTGTTTGAATTTTAAAAGCTTCCAAACAAAAAAAATCTGTGGAATATAAGCCACCCACTGTCACTTCCCCATTGTAACAAGACAATAATGTTTTCATGTCCATCTGTCAGTGGTCAAAATTGAATAGCTTATTTAGGCTGGAAGACTTGCAACATAATGCAGTAAGGCAGCTGTAGTAAAGGGGAATCCTTCAGTTGCTTCCTGTCATCCAGCTATGAAATGTCCACAGACAGAAAATCTTTACTACAGCAATATACTGCTGTTCTCCACCATGTGCTTGCAAGCTAATTAGATATCAGACAGTGGCAATAGAATCTGCAAAGAATTAGACCCAAATACGCAACCATTTTTCTTTATAATCAACCCAAGACATATTTGGTGTTGACTTGACCACGCATTTTAAAACGTTAATTATAAACCTCTTCCAACTAATTTTGATGTGCTTTATAAATTTAAATTTCATGGGTTTTCTTTTTTATCTTGAACAAAAAAAAAGTACAGTGATAAGATTATGGTGACCAGCAAGACCAAAACTTTGGAAATGCATACGAACCTATAAATACTTAACTGTCTACTTACTCAGAAACTTATAAAACAGGATTCTCATTGTAGGCAAAAAGGCAGAACAGACCATTGAGCTTTATATCAATATGAAAATTTGAGATGTTTATATTATCTGAAATTGCTCCACTGCACATAAACATCAGTTGTTGATATTGTCCCAGTTTTACCAATGGGGGCTAAAATCGAGACGCTAAAAAATGAATGTCACATTAATATTGGCAGATACCGATGTTAATGCTGATCTAAATTACGCTTCTGTCTGCCAATACTGTTAAGTTTTTGATAAACACAAAAACAACACACATAATTCTCTTTACATATATGGTAATTATGGTTTAAAAAAAATCTCTCTGGATAATGAAATTAATAGTTTTACATTTCAAATTAGAATCAGTTTGGTTTTCACAAGCAAACAGGTAAAAGCACCCTGCTTAACTTAGCAACCACACAGCGATACTGGCAAGAGCTCACACATCTGCAAAACTCACAAAGAGAAGTAACACCTTAAATCATTAGTGCTCCACTCGACAACCGACAACTGAGAAGCACTCCTTTAGCAAGTACTCTGATCGCAAGTTTTGCTTGAATAATGGTAATAACCGTGTTATCTGGTGCAATTGTGCAATCTGACCCATCATTATGTCAACATAACTACCGTTACTTGACAACAGGCAATTTTCCTTTTCAAGTGGGGCTGACAATTTCTAACCCACTAATCCAAGTAATCTCTTATTATTCTCACATCGCTGGCTGTTTTACAAAAGCAATCACAGGGCTTAGTTCACTAAAACCACACAGTGCTGTCTGACATGCAAATAATCCTGCAGAAATAAGAAACAAATGCTTTGTGAAGAGAAGCTAGCACAAGCATGGTCATTAACTGATACAGTGCCATCAGTTTTCTATTTTTTTTTGTTTTGCATGTATCTATTCACCAGTATTTCTTTGGTTTTCTTTATAAGCCATCACCCTGTACTTTATCCTGTGCAGTTCCATCTCTCTTCAGCTCAGAGAATAAAAGTTTAAAACCGAAAGAAATAATCAGACTGTTGCCGTTCAAGACGACCTCACAATGCTGCAACAGCTCTAATCCAAGGCTAATTACTCTTTAGATTTTAGAATCTATGACAACCTGCAAGGCTGCAACCACATGACATCCAACTGAAGCATCAGATGACCCTGAGACACACACCACTTGTTTGTTCAAATCCAAAATATACGCCTTTCAGGGTGCAAAGGAAACTAAGCAAGTGGACACATTCATCAACACTCTAATACAATTTTATCCCCTGGAGTCTTTTAGCCTGACTCTTTATGCAGAATGCTGTAATGAGGTGGCTGTGCAGCAGTATTGCTCATTTCTAGTCAACAGCTGATTACGGTACAGGAAACCACAGAGCAAGGAAAGCCCAGAGATGAAAGAATTATTTTAGCAATATTGGTACAAAAGAGGCAGCAGCGTTCTCTAAAACCAAGTAATAAAAAGAATACATATGTACTGCACCTGATGCATTCAAACTGTTTTAGTCTTAGATGGACTTGTTTTGTGTCTAACCTTAATTACGACGTTGAAAGGCTTAGGCTATGGTGACGATGGAAAATAGGATGTAAGATCTAAATTAACTAATTGATGCAGTAGACCCTTAGCATTCATTGGAGGCTGGTAGCAAATAGCGAAAATGATTATAACTTCCTATTTTAATAGTTTAAACACCAAATATACCTTGATATGCATTAAGATGCACAATGGAAACAGTCTGATTACCACCAAAGCTAACATCCAGCGTCTTCCTTATCTGGTTACAGCCAATCAGCAACACGAGGAAAAATGAATGCCACTTCTGGATTGGCAGCTTTGAAAATGCAAGCCAATAGCGTGTCATGTACAATCACGCTTAAGTATTTCAGCTTTCCAAACTGCATTTTCTGTCAAATATTTTACAAATTATATATATAAAAATGTTTCTTTCATGATGCAAATAAGCTAACACTTGCTTTAAATTTAATATCTTTTTAATGATCCAGCTCACAACCGTAACTGGAAAGCTGGTTTCTCGACAGACTATGACTTGCACCACAGCCTTATTAAATGCATTTATTTATGGTAATTCTGAAACATATTTTCTTTGATGATCAATTAAAGCAGACAGGGGAGGATGCCAAGAGCTCTTATTAAATTAATTCTGGCCAAACTCTTTGCCACAGTCTGAGTGATTACAAAAAAAAGAAGTTTGAAGAGAAAATTCTTGACTAAACATTATTAAAATCAAAAGGTTTATCACATAAAACATGCAAGCTGAAGTTCTTAGTTTTACTATTAGCCACACATCAATTCCTTTATGACTCAACAGAGGCATACTGGGCAGCGCAGGTCATTTCGCCTTGTCATCTTTTTCTACTCTTGTACCTCAGATTGCCTGAGCCACAGGACGTTTCGTACCAGCCATGTGTCATTTACCCACCAGCGGAGCAAGAGCCGAAATGAGGCTTTCAATAACTTGCTAATAATGAAATACAAAGTGAATTTCTGGTGTCCAGCAAGTTTAATGCTTGGAACGTTTATTATCATAAAAAACGCTCATAAAAATCAGAGCGTCAGTGTTCGAGTTTGTAGTCACCTCGCCGTAGAACAGAGGCAAAAGGCCTTATGAATATCATCAGGCATTTCCTGTGACTTATGAGCAAATACTTCCAAACAGCACTTCTGCCTTTTCAAATGAAGTGAGTCAAAGAGGGTTTTGTTCCTGCCATGTCGTTCGAATTTTTTAAACTATCATTGTTTTGATTTGTATTGATCAGATAATTCGCTGTAAGGAAGGGGAAGACCTGGATGTTTGTTTATAGTTATTCCAGTTTGGGAAGATGAAAATGGCTAAAATGAACAGCAATGAAGAGTGACATGTTGGAAAAGGTAGGTTAATTGTAATAAATGTCACTGTATCTTGCAATGCTATCACAATTGCATGTTTTCCTTATGTTGTGAAGTGTCCATTTTGATGGAAGTCATCTTTTTTGAAATTATATATCATCAAATAAATCCAACCTACTGTTTGGAAAGTTTTGCAAAAGATTATTGGAAAACATCTTCAATTAGTCTCATAAAACTATATTGAACATTAAGCCAATTCCTTATCCTTATGTCTAAATGAAGCACAACTGAAAGAGAATCCATTATAAACTGTTTTTGTATTTCTCAAACCAACATTTGACTCATGCACGAACAGACCAGTGATGACAGTATTTGTTTTTCTTCTGTCATGTATGTGTCTGTGTTCACAGTCAACACAGGCTGGCCAAAGAAAAAAGCAGGAAAGACTTCTTTTAGCCAGCATGTTGAATCAAGGTCACCATTTGATACATTCTGACTAATCTCCACCCCATTACAAAAAAAAACCCCTGGGCTGAATCATTACTCTATCATAGATAGGCTCCCAAAAATATATATATATATATATATATATATATAAATCGGGACATGAAACCCTCAACTCAAAAGTCAGCCTCTATAAAGTAGACAATGTACTGTAGTCCATCCCATTCATTCAAAGCTATAAACAACATTGCATCTCATTAGAGTTAAGTACTGTTCATTAAACAGCTTATCTTTGTGAGTTCCTAAAGGGAAGCTGCCTCCATACATTACGTTTAAAAACACATCTAATATATTCAATGCAGGTTATTATTTAACATTACCCACTGCCTGATGTCTCTACTGTATTCTAATGAGTCTTGCCATGTGATTCTTGGTTGTTCATCAGCTCTCTGTGGAAATCATCCGGGCACGGAGCCAAGCGACTTGGGAAACATTCACTATTTCTGCTACCTGTGCAACCATCCAAAGGTTTAAACACCAAGACGCTCTTCACATCAGCTACCTTTCATACGTTATGCAATAAACATCTGCTTCAAACTGCTCTGCTTAACAGCCTGAGGCAGAGACACGGTGGTGCATAACTAAACATTCTTCACTACATGCCATAAAACAGAGTCAACCACTGTGTGGGTATGACAGGAATGGTGCTAAAACCAAAACTAAATACATTTTTAAGTTGTGTCATTACAAGCCTGAAAAAAAAAAACACTTTCTGGCACAACAGTGCTAACCCCCATCAGCTAGAAGAACATGTAAACTTTGCATCATGACACCAGCATAATTTTAATTTCCCCGACCTCTGTTATCCACTGCCAAGCTCTTCGATGACACATCCAACTGAGATCCAAGGACCGGATCTCAACATGAAAGTCTCCAAGGCTTTGTGTTGTGCTACTTAAACTATTATGGAGTGAAAACAGGTAATTTCTCCCCTTCATCGTTTCATACATGCAACGTTTTGGTCGTTTTTGTACCAACCAGGGATCAATCCAATACAGTTTATTTATACATCGCCAAAATGTAGAACGTAGGGTACACGGCATATCGGCAATGACATCGGTATTGGGCAATAGTAGACTTTTTTTTTTTTAACATATCGGTTTGATAAATAAAACTGGGCTGATATTAACAACTGATATTTATTTCCATCTTGCTGCCGTTTGCTTTTGGAGGTGGAGTGGAGGAGGTTGGTCATGTGGTATTTGTTTGGTCATGTGACAGTGGCAGCAATGCAGCGCAGGATTGTGGGGAGTTTAACTGAACAAGTGTGATCAGCGGTCGTTTTGTTCAAGGCGTTAAAAAAGTTACATATAAATATGTGTGTGTGTGTGTATTTTTATTTTTTTTACAATATCGTTAAATATCTGTTTTCAGCAATAACAGCAATATTAATATTGGGAAGCAATGATATTTTCACATCAGTGCTTCCCCAGTAATATGTTTTCTATTAAATTATTGTGAAATAACCAGAAAACCACATACATTTAAATTAAACATATAGGGAATTTTAGTACTTGGCTATTATTTGGCACCATAATTTGTCCAAAGTATTGAATGATTAGGGAAAAAACATTCATTAAAAAAATGCAAGTGTTTGTTTACTGAAAAAATAAAAAAATGGAAGCAGGAAGTGGACAGATCATATCATTACCTATATGAATGCCAGAAATAGGACATCTAGATTTAGAAAATCTATACAAAAACATCTAAAGCATTGACAGGCTTAATTTCCACAACAAATAGATTGATTGTCTGAAACTAGAATTTTCTGGTGAAATTGTTTGTATGCTGCCTTTTGTGCTTTATCAATGATTAAAACACATTGATTGATTTATTAAGATATCCGGATCCAAGTGAATATGACACTATTGCAATAATGCAATAAAGAATCCATAGCTGTTTCAGCTTAGTTAGTAAAGTGTACCAACTTGTCTGAATTGAGTCATAGCCTACATGAGGTTCTCTAGCGTACACAGATGTAAATTAATGCACCATTTCAACAAAGGCAACTAAACAAATTTGTTAAAATAAAAATTATTACAATTAAAAGACACAAAAATGCTATTAGCCATCAAAAACCCATCATGACATGAGGATGATGTTCTAATAAAAAAAAATTAAGTTTACGGAGGACTGCATGCAAATCAACTTGGATTTCATGAATAAGAATTCAAAAGAAAAACTGTCCATAAAACTATTTTTATACTTTTGTTTTTGCTTCTTTTTAGGTTTGGCAAGACCGCCAAACGTATAAGCTGAAAATACAGCACAAGCATCACATTCAGCCTCAAAGTGTGACAACAAAGTCAGGTCAATGTCCGCAAGATTTGGCACAGAAATTCATTATGATTTAAATGTGTACATCAGACAGCAAGCGTAAAAGAAAAATCTCTCTAAATGACAAAATTAAAGATGTAGTCAGAGGTCCGCAGGTTGCAGGAATTAGACCATCTCATACTGTATCGCTAGTGTTTCTTTAGCAAGACACATCTTGTTAAAAAATGTATCTGTTCAGAAAGCCTAAAAATTTACTAGTATCTGAATCAACCAGTAACCATATCAGCCAATCAAAACTTTATACAACTAGTAACCAGAAATTTAGCATAGAAAAGCTGATTTAAAAAAAATCAGAAAAAAGCAAACAACAAAAACAATATGTGCAACTTGTTCCACAGCCTAAATTAAGGGTGTTGTGTGCAGACTGAAGAAGGAATGCAAGGCCAGTTGGCAGGCATACAGGTTGCAAACAGTAGTCCAGGAAAGCCTGCATGAGAAATCACATGGCTGACTGTAAACAAAGCAGTTATGCAACAATCTCAGATTCATGAAGCTGCCAGTAGGTACTCTCCTATCAACACTGCAAAGCTGAGCTGAGCAGGGGTCAGCTGTGGAGGGGAGTCAAGACCAAAGCCCCATTAGGAGGGCTGGCTGGTGGAGCCCATCCCCCCACTAATGTGACTCATGTTTCCCCGCTCAATGTTTGCCTGTTTCCCGCACGGAAGGGGGCGGGAAGGGGAAAGAGCGCCATAATAATCCTGCAAAACATGCAGGACTCCAATCTGTAGTTTTTAGATGGAAACACCCACGTGCTTTTTACGGATGTACAAACAGCAACACGTTTTATTATGTAGTATTAAAAGTCACCCAACTTGAAGGGAAGAAGGTGCACGAAAAAGTACTAACTATATGTGCGTGTGTGTGTTTCTGTTTGCAAAAACAACCTGCCTGTAGTGTGATGACAACAGTGCCAACAACAGCGTGGCAAATAGCGTGGAAACTGACCATGAAGCTAATCACAACAAGGAGGAAGCCCGTACTGTACATTCATACAGCGCTGTGTAAACGAGAAAAGGTGATGCTCTGAATCCTGCCTGCAAACAGCTAAAAAACACGTCACACTGCCCAGCTCTTTATTTGTTGACAAGACAAACTCATAACGCCGAGTGACAATTGGTGGCAATCACAGCAGAGCTGCTGCAAACACTCGCTCTTCTAACAAGTTGCCTGGCCAAAAAAAAAAAAAAAAGAAAAAAATTGCGGCTAGCTCGCAGGCTAATAGCCGCGCTAGGCTATATAATGTAACTGAGGGGAGAGAAAGCACATTCACCTCCGTTAGCCGCTAGCGCCCATCCCCCAACCGCCCAGCCTTCCCTGTCTGTGTCCACCATCTTTATTCCGTGCCCCGTCTCCGTTACCACCCCACAAAACACGACAAAACCACAAGACACTCACCTTTAACGACCATCGCCGGACTGGTTGTCGCCTTCCGAAACGTGCAAACGATTTTAGTTTGAAAATAGTTGGTATATTTATATTGAAAATTGGCCGTGCGAGCAGAACCGCGCCTTGAGATAAGAGCAGCAATCCTAAACCGCCATCTGGTGGTATTTTCCTCTCTGTGATGCAGCGGGAGCGGCGCAGGCTCAGACCGAGACACAGCTGCCCCCTGGCGGACACACCGCGCAGGGGCGGACACGCGCCTCCGGGGGGCGAGCCTGGGAAGGGAAAGGGGGGTGGGAACTCGCTGGGAGAGGTTGACCCCGCCAGCAAAACAGTGACGTGGACGCGCAGAGGAGCAGAAACTCCCCCCTCCGCCCCCCGAGCTCTCATACTATTATGCTATTTCACACAGCTGTCAAGTAAAAAGAGCATATACTAGGCTAATTAAGATTATATGAAAGCAATATTTACTCCTCAAATACTATACATACTATATTACAATTTCATATTCGATTTTTATGTGTATATGATAATGCAGCCGCAAACCAAGATACCTTGGCTAAAATAGATCTGCAGCAAAATTTTGCCATGTCTATCTTGAACCACTCTTTATTAATTTTTCATGTCCTTCTTTTGTTCACCATGCAGTTTGTCATTTTACCTCCTTTGTTTTATTGTCTGTTTTATCTTTTTTAAATAATCTGTCTCCTTTTGTGTAGCTATCCTTCTTTGGCAACTTTTATGTAATTTTTGGGGATTTACTTGTACCTACTAATGCTCTCTGCTTCATTCTAATGCCTCTCACTTCTTTGTAATCTTTTTACACAGTTTATTATCACTTCTTGTTATGTGCTATAGTTATTTTATTAATGTGTCATTATTAGTTTGAAAAAAAAAACATTTATGAATTGTTAGGATTGTTGGTTACTTTATAAGCTCATATGGTACTCGTTATAGGAATGCCTTTTTTTTGCAAATATATTGAACATGTCTTAAAGATGCATCTTCTCTGACACCATGGGGTCATTGGGTCAAAATGATCTAGAACATTTTATTTACTTTATGAATCTTGTTGATCTCAAAGTTAATATATGTATTATTACATATATTAACAAAACAAAATAATACCAATAATAGCAGCAATTAGTTGCAGTTTTTTGCGTGATTTTGTATTTTAGTGGCCCTTGTATAGATTATGTACTTATAAGGGTGAAAATAAGCTTAATCGATGCTTGATTATTTCATAAACCTTGTTGAATTGAAAGGTAATTTTAAACTGATTCTCTCTGAGACAACTTTCCTGCACAATAATGAAAAAAACTTACACAAAAATATAGTTTTAAATATATTTGATAATAGTGACAACAACAGTTGCGGATATGAAACAAAATCAAATATTTTGTTTGGAGTCTCTTATCCATTTTGAAAAAGGACAGGACATAACTGAAGAAAACAATATTCCAAGAGAGAACTAAAGTTTGTGCATCGCACATGAATGGCAAGGAATATGTGACATTTACCTCCGCGTTTTGCACCGTGCATTTCACTCCCTCTCATCCTGAATTGGAAGAAACTGAAAAAAAAAAAAGAAAAACAAGAGGCCTGGCAAAGATACTTTGCCAGGCCTCTTGGCTAGGAGCTGAATGAGTTATAAACCCAATTATAAAGCCTGGATGTGCTCACATTACTCACCCCAGCAGCTCGGAGAGGAGGAGAGGCACAGAGGCAGACGGGTAAAGTAACATCTTCACTTAATTATATTACCCCAACCTCAGAGTCATTAAACAGGTATCAAAGTCCTGATTTAAATGCTTTTGATATGTGTGTTTGAAAAGAAAAAAAAATGCAGAGGAACTCTACGGGCTTAACATTTTTATCTCTATGCATTTGTAGATGGAATTAAATGTCTTGAGCGAATCGTTGCCTCGTAGAGACTGTTTGCTATAGCAACAGCACGTCTTGCATTTAAAACTAACAACGCCTTGCTTGAGTAAAAAAGAAACATGCATGAATGTACATATATACTGTAGTTATTAGCCTGGTGTAATTAGGCCGTTTGAATGTGCTGGTTGAAATTTTGCCCCTTTTCCAGATTTTCTTAAAAAGCACTTTTTGTGTTTCTTGTGAAACCTCGATCAGCACAATAAAAGTTTAAAAAGCTGTAATCGGATGTCTGTGTTTAAGGAAAGTTAAGTAGTCTAATATGTCATGCACTGACATGTATTGCAATCACATGTCATGCAGAGCCTCATTAAAGGTCGCTTCGGTCTGATTTACAGACACCACCCACAATTTGTACGCTGCACTTTGGACCCTATCTGAAAGATAACATTTGTCATTTACCAACTCTCTTATTCCTTAGTTTTCTTGCTTGTCTTGTTTCTTTTTATTCACGCTAAGTTATTTTTCTAACTTCTATGACTTTAAAAGTTCATAAGTATTAATTCTTCCATACTCAGAGCAATTGTAATTGTCGCCCAAAGGCTTTCTGAATGAATAATTCCTTGTATGTAATCTGTTTTTTCTGCTCTTTTCGGGTAAATTCAGTGAAAAAGCAAATGTTGAAAGCAAGTGCACGGTGATGCAAACTACCGCAGCAGCTTCTATCTGCCTTTTTCAATCTCTATACTAAATTCTCAACAACCTGCTCATCCTTTCCACACATTCTGCCCACAAATCATTTATCATTTCAAATCTACAGCATTCTCGGCCTCCTGCGCGTATGCTGCGTTTCTGTTGCATAACCGACAGACGTCTGACTCTGCTTTCCACTGCCCCAGTTTTTGCATTTTTGATGGGATTCTATGATGTGTGTGTGGGGGTGTGTGTGTGTGTGCGTGTGTGTTTAGACGTACATAGCCTGTTTTAGGAACACTCCCAATCACAGCCTCCGCCATCATCCCAGAACTTTTCCTGAGGCCAGATCCGTGGAAACAGATGGCGGTTCTACTTCCGCGGAGAAAAATCTCCCTTTTTGTGGTAACAAAGGTGGCAGGTCATCATTCGCTGCAGCCAATGGAAAGACAAACTTGTCAATCTTCTACCGGGGATTGGTGAAGAAACCCATCCAGTGCATCTAACCTCTGGGCCTGTTGACTAACAAAAACAGCTTTACATGGTCATTCCTTGCCTGTAGATAAGTTCTATTTCAGATCTGCACTGACCTTGCTCACAGTTATTTTACTCCAGAGGCTGCTCTTCCTGTTTGACAACCCTGCCTCCCCTCCCAACATTTATCTCCTGCATGATTTTCTCCTCACCACCCACCACTCTTTTTCTCTTTCTGCAGCTGTGGCGATGCAAAATGTATGAGATTCAGGGTACTCTGTTAGTTGGAGAAGAAAAAAAAAAAACATTACAGCCTATCATAACCCCACTTGTGTGCCTGGCAGTCATCGTCCGTCATTTCCACCTCCATTACTGAAACACTCACACAGATGGCAATGGACACAGCCAGGGATTTTTGTTGTTTTTGTGTGTGTGTGTGTGTGCAGTTCAGATCTTAATCATACCAGGAGTGTTTCTTTCTACAGCTTTCCTGTTGTAACCCAGTACTGTATTAATCTTGTCTGCTGCTGCGGCTAACTCACCATGAACATACAATCGCTGCTGTGAAACACGGTGGTGGCAGCACCATCCTGGTGAGGATCATTGAATGGAAAAGACACGAGAGTGGGGTGCAGAAACTGGATTTAGAAAAAATAAAAAAATAACATGGCAGTGGTGGAATCATTCCAGCTGGCTCACCCTAAAGACAACGAACCAAGTGTGAAATATAATCTTCTTTGGCAAGTAAAGAAAGTTTGTGCAGAGTTAGTTGGGACATGGTGGTGGCAGCATCATGATGTGGGGTTGTTTTTCCTAGAGGGGACAGAGAAGCAGAGTTGTTTGGTGAAAAAATACACTTTTGAGAAAAGAAACTCATAAGGCAGCATAACAATTTTTCCCACCATTTTGATGTTAGTATGTACAACTTTGTGTACTTGATGTTGGTGACCTGGTATTGAATCACGTACAGCTGGCTAACCCTGAACGCACCATTCCTGCTGTAAAAAGTGGTGAAGGCAGCACCATAGTGGGGAGATGCTTTTGAATTTGCTTTTAAATTTGTTTGTTGCACTGAACATTAGCATTGAGCCCCCATTTATGAGCTAACAATCCAAACTCTACATTTGGCACAAAAATTTTAATCATACATCCGTCTGCCACCATGTAACATGATGGTGGCAGCATCATCCTGGTGGGAGGCTTTTCTTCAGGAGGGTGGGAGTAGCTGTTCAGATCAGATGTGGATGTAAATAAAGAGCAATGCAGAATTGCCGATCGGGAAGATGGATGGAGGTAAATGCAAGGTGATCCTGGAAGAAAAATCAATCAGATGCCACAAAACACTTATCGTACTTTTTTCCACCCTTGTTTTTTCTAACTAATCTGTCCTCACCACACCGGTGACATGATGATGTATGAGACTTTTCTGGGGCCACAGTCGGGTGAGTTTTGCTGTCATCAGCTGCCGCCGAAATGAGAACAGGCATTCAGACACACAGAGGGACCGGGTGGGGGTGGAGGGGGGTCCAGCTCTGAATAATGATATCCTGATTATAGCTCATGAACAGCCAACACCCAGTAATCTAGTAATCCCCTGAGATAGGAATACCAATTACTTCCTATTGTTCTTGTTTGTGTTTATTCTATGTAAAAAGCACAGGTTTGGAGCACATGGGAAAGCAGACTGGAGCACAGGAATAGCTGCAGATTAAGTTTTTCCCGTTTTGCAGGTGCTTTTTTCTTCTACCTTCTATAAATAATTTCGTTCTGACCAGAGACAGGGCAAGAGAGTCGGAACAGAAATTCTACGACTCTCGCCACTGTCTATCTGTATTTTGTCGCCACTTCTCTGCTTTCAGCTGCTTTCCACTTCCTCCCGGCATATCTTCATCACATCCAGCCAATAACTCCTCATCGGAAGTGCCTTCTTTCAGTTCAAATGTGACTAACCTTGCTCCCAAGACCTGCAGAGCAGTCGATAGGATTTAAACAGCTCCCCCTTCACCCCCACTCTCCCTGAATAGCTGGGCCTAAAGCGCTCTCATCCGCTGTAACCATGGAAACACCTGATATCCCTCCTCATCCTCAGCCTAATGCCTAAACCAGATGTAGCAGGGAGAAAGAAAACTGCAGAAACAGCTCCAGGGACAAGGACCATTATAAAACTATACAAAACAGCAATGGCAGGAAATGAACTTTCTCTCCCTCATCCATTTACCCAAGCAGAACTCGGCCAAACATGCAGCTTGGATTGTATTTCTGGGGTAATTGACATGAAACACGGGCCTGGCTGTGTTGAATAAATAAACGGCGCACATTCGTGGCTCTAACAGTGTTTTTTTTTTTTTTTTTCAAAGCGCTGTTCATTATTGATATGGGGGAATAGACGCCTTGGAAAGTGCATTAGAAAATCCTTCACTCAGTACCATATGTGTGTACATTGTGTAAAAAGATACTTAAGCATTTTTTATGTTTCTATCAAATTGATCAAGTTTCTGATCATTAAGGCAAATCAAAAATATTTTAATTTCATAAAATACAGAATACTGAATGAGTTTGGTTAAATGTTATGGACTTACACAAGCTTTTCACAGTAGCTTGCACGAGTTTCCCTCCTGGCTGAACTGATGTAACTGAATCAAGGTTTGCCGGCCGCTTTACTTCCACACAAAATTCTCACACTTTCTGACTGGAGACAGGCGTTTGAACTAGCATATAATTAACCAGAGCTAGTGTAGCATCTACAATTGTCTGGCACTTGCATCTAAAGAAGGACCAGACATGAGGAAGTCCACAATTTCTTTTGATTTGTTTCAATGATGTCACATGAGGAAGTCGAGAGTTTCTGGTGCAGCTTTAGACATCCACACCATTGCTTTCATTTTACTCAAATGTTTTGAATTAACCTGTGACCATACAAATACGATGTAAATAAATTACAAATTTATACCATATTTCTAGGTATAAATGCAGCAAAATTCTGGCAACAGAGAATTTTATATAAATACAGTAAATTAAATTAGGAACTTTTTTTGCAGTGTAGTCTGATTTAATGTCCTGCAGTGTATGTAAATATCTGATTTCAAATGTATGTCGGAGTAAGAAAATTTGTTTTTTATGTTAAAATTATTTCATTTAATTTTACAAGCAGCTATATTAGCAGCATAGAATACAGAAATGTGAATTTCAAACATACATTCTGGTATTTTGGGCTTCCTGTACACATTTTTGTTTTTTCTTTGCCAGTGCATGAGCTTGTTGAAAAAAACAAAAACGAAACACATTACTTAAACCCGCCACCTTCGATCCATGGCATCTCCATAATCTAAATATCAATAAGTGAAAATGAGGCCGTGTGCTTTGCTTCTGCTCACACGCTGGATTTGATTTAAACATTCACTTTTCCAGGTGGAGAACTCACTCTCCTGACAACTGGAGGTTTCTCGTGAAACATCGAGATGGTTCGACCTTACAGCCAACCTGGCTGCAGTCTGCAAAGGTTAATGCAGCTGAAGATGAAGCAGGGCGCAAAAGATTTATAGCAGCAAAATGTCAAAGCAATTACTGCCATACAGTAGACAAATGGGACTCCCCGGGGTTGGATACTGTTGAATGGTATTGGATCAAGGTGGCTAAGAAGACAAGCAGGGAACTGAGCTTCGACAAAATCCTTTGTCCCTCTGTTACGAAATTCAGTTTCTGTTTCATTAAGTCGTATCTAGTATCCATGCTGCAGTAGAGCTGTGCAAAATGAGCATAATTGTGAAGTGAAGGAAAAATGTGATAGTTAAGAAATATACTTACAAAGAAAAACTCAAAAAGTATTTGTGGTCTCTTTTAACACGATACACCCAAATTACATTCAACGGAACACAACTTCGAACTGTACATATTCGGTGTACAGGCCCATTTAATAAATTTAAATATTATCAAAAAGTCCATTTATTTTCGGAACTTTATCACTAAGTGGAACACATTGTATAGATTAATTTTGCATGGATGGAAAACCTTTATTTCTGTTAATTATGATGATTTTCCACATACAGCTAATGGAAAAAATAATTGGAATATTACATCAGAATGATAAAAAAAATCTTAAAAAGAGAAAAGTTGGCTTAATAAAAAGTATGTTTAATACTTGCCTAGAATTTGCTATTTTCAAATAGTACTTTGACCTGACAAACAAGACGTGCTCTTCAAAGTGTTGATGAATCTCAGTCTAAATCCAGCTGGTCTGTTAAGTCTCAGAGGTTAGAGAACATCAGTGAACAAACATCATGAATCCCTTCAGCAACTAAGCTCTTGATTAGACTGAAACATGTTTTTATTTTTTGCAGCGGTGTCCTTACATGTGATTTAAAGCCATTTAGATGGAAACAAACGATTCCAAGCACATTTGCCTATTTTTCACCTCAGTCGTTCTTCTAATTACACTGGCAGAGTGATTTTAGCTGGACTCCCAAGGTCTTCCCTTTGTAGGGTTATACACTGCACAACACATATAAAAGCAGTTCTGGGGAACATT
This sequence comes from Brachyrhaphis roseni, assembly GCA_903066815.1. Taxonomy (NCBI): domain Eukaryota; kingdom Metazoa; phylum Chordata; class Actinopteri; order Cyprinodontiformes; family Poeciliidae; genus Brachyrhaphis; species Brachyrhaphis roseni. Next base: position 24,458 of record CAEFZY010038044.1, read on the forward strand.
TATAGTTTCAGTAAGGCCTGGCAACCTGCTTAGCATCTGCCTGGACAATTGTTAGCTGCCCCCGTGTTGCTTATTTACCCCCAAATATTGCACAAACACAAATACACCTTGAAAAAAAAGTTACGTAAAAATAAATACAGTTCCTGAACATCATTGTAGTGGGATTTTGTTAAACTAAGATTGAAACAATGAGGAGCTTTTGCTGATTGGGTAACGGATCGTGCGTGTTACTTTTTCTTGTCTCACCCCAAACTGGACTTTGGTGTGGACTTTGACTGGTCCTTGGATATAAATATGTTTTGATCCAAACAACATCACAATGGTAACTGGAGTCAACTTACTTGTAGTCCCACCCTTCAAAGTGCTTCAACAGATTAGCCTGTCACTCAGCTACACCCAGAAAAGTGAATTTATTCATATGTCAATACACCAATCGATATTTAGGGTCAAGTACCTTCCCCAAGAGAATATCAATATGTGATGGGTGAGAAAGCTTGAAGCAAATGCATAACTCTCTAATTACAAGACTGTCTCTGCCTGAAGCTCTTCCTACTTTCAAATCACAACTCAAAACACATCTATTCAAGTTGTCCGTTTTATTGCAATAGTTTTTTCTTCTACCTCTGTTTTCATTTTTAGTGTATTCTTGTATTGCTTGATTTCTTGTAATGTGTCCTTGAGAGTCTTGAAAGGCGCTAACAAATAAAATGCATTTTTACTGTGTTTACCAATGAGCCACAGTCAGCTCTGAACATAGTCCCGATTGTTTGCTTACTCCATCAATCCGACATTAAGCCTCGCTTGAGGAAGGCTCTTTCTTTTTGGATGATGGATTGAACAGCTTTCTGCTGAAGCCAAGCTGAGTAGAGATTTATAAATCAGGATCATCAGGTGATTGTTTCTCCATACGCTTAAAGGAGGCCATTCAGCTTTTGCATACAACTCACAATGATGTGTAAGACGTCTGCTACCGGTTACAAACCTTAAAGCACGATGATACACAGTATTCAATGATTGAAGGCATTTGGTCAAAGCATTCATATATAAAACATCTCCATAATCCAGAAGTGGCAGGAATGTTGCTGCTACCAATTTACTTCTAGCTTTGAGAGAGAAACAAGATCAATTTTGGTAATAAAACCCAATCTTCATTTTCAATGTTCGTAAGAAATTTGCTATGTGATTTTTTAAAAGAAAGCTTTTTATCTAAAATAAAGTTTGCATAAAAATGTCATTATTTTCCAAGTAATTCTAAGCTGACACTTTTAATGTAACTTTTAATGCATTAAGATTGACCAAAATACACTTCAGGACAACAGCCAAAAACATTCATGAAGGTGTTATGTCATGTTTATGACAGTGTCATGTCATTCTTATGCCCATCCCCTCATGTAAAGTCTTACCACTTTAGTTAATCCCAATACTTTTACAAGGCTCTCTATTTTCAAATCCGATTTTGTTCCCAACAAATCCAAAACATGATTCACATTTTAAGAAAGAAAGGCACATTAATTCAAACACAATGGGTGACGCACAAATACGCAAGGTACAACTGCTATGACGCATGCTCAGAGGTTTTGATTAGATCTCTCTCCCCCTCCTCCTTCGTCTGTCTCTCTCTCTTTCTCCCAGACCAGAAGCGCCTATATGTGTGTGTGTTCAAATAGTGATGAAAGCGGCCAGCAGGTTCCCATAAAACACATTTTTTTCTCTCTGTGGAGAGCAGTGAGGTGTGAGTCCTAGGTGCTGAAGCGCACTCCTCTGTCCCTGAGGACAATCACTACTGCGGAAAAATAAGGAGAGAGAGGAGAAAAGACCGAGAAGCAGAAGAACAAATGGCCAAAAAGAGGTGATGAAGCGTTGGGAGATGTTCACTAAGTGACTGAGGTGGACCGTTTGTGAAGTTCAGCCCTGGTTCGCGCGACAGTAGGTGAGTGAATGCTGGGAAGCGTTTATTGATTTTTAAAAAATTACGCAGTTGTGTTTTATGCAATGCTCACAGCGCATCTGGGTTGCTGTAATAAACCCACGGCGGGTCACCGGGACTGCTTGATTGATTCTGGCTGCCGTTTACCGATCAGGGCGCGCGCCCGGAGTGATGCTGAGGCGCGCTCCCCCCCCATTGCCCCCATTCAAGGATTTGTCATGGTTTACGACGTGGGCTGTCACTGTAGCTTATAGCAGAATAATAACAGGTGCGCACACACGCGCCAGACGGTCAATGCAAAGCGAAACCAGGAAGCTGGAATCGATGAGTTGTTATTTGAGGTCAGCAGTAAATTATGGAGATGAGAGCAAAAATCTTGCACCACCGCCAAAGCGAGAGAAAAAAAAACAAAACGCACGCGTTTTCATCAGCCTTATTTTACTCCAGTCATACTTAATTCTAAGCATTATTCTTCTTGAACGCTCAATTACTCATAGAAGCACTAAAAATAAATTGACTTGACTATTAATAGTCCACAGGATGTCGCTTTTAATGGCATGTGCAAACATTGTATGTGCTCTCTCGGTTTGTAAAAAGGTGTGCTGCTAAAGCCAAGGACCACCTATGTGGTTGTGTGAGGTGCAAAAACAAGCTTTGCGAGTTGAAAACAGCGGCATTGCAGAGGCAGACTGCATCACCCAGCGCAGTAACTGACTGTGAAGAGAATAGTCAGACAGGAACATCCTGATCTCCTCCCGCACAATGTGTGTTTTTTCGCGCTGCAGCCGATCAGGTTTCATGTAGCCACCGGTGAAAACAGGTGTGAGGGTGATTTTGATGGGATGCCGTTCAGAGCACCTCTCGGCTCGTGTACGAGAATCTGTCAAAGAGCTGAGTTTTTACGCACAATTCACATTGATGCCTCGCCCCTGCGCTACGCTGAAGATCAGACTGAACACATGAAATTATGAAATTAGCTGGGGCACCACTGACATGCTGGGATCCCAGAGCACGTTTTTGAAGAAATCCAGGGGTGAAAAAAACCCAAAACTTTCTCAGTTGTGAGAGACTGAGCGCTTTGAGTGTCTTCTGAAATAGGAAGACTCTCTCTTTTTTTTATTATCAGTTTGTAGAAATAGATTACAACAAATACCAATGAGTATGCATTTCATCCATGAGAAGATGTACATCTCATCCTGTTATAAATACTGTTGGAACCAGACACTTACATACACTGGATAAAAGGACATATAATTTTTTCTTTTTTTTTCATTTTCTAGCTGACAGAATAAATGGAGAATTTTACATATATCTTTCTTTCAAATTCAGAAGCTTGAAAAGATTACGATCATTATGCTTTTCAAGCAATATAGGAACATTCCTGATGACATGGAATTTTAAGTTTCGATCAACTCGTAACATCTGTGTTAAACTGAGGTGAACTGGTGGGTGCATTTTAAAGCCAAGCCAAAACTTTCTGTTGTAACATGATGGGGGGGTGGAGGCGGGGACAAATCAGATGTCAGAAGGTGGCAAATATTAATGTGGTTTCGGAATAAAATGCTCACATCAACCCCAGAAGAAAAGTGAACAATCTTGTGAGGACGTTCAGTGAAGCTGGTTACAGAGGCTTACTATCCACAGTGAAAGGAGTCCTGTACCGGCAAGGCCTGAAATGCCATTTAGAGAAGAAGTCATTACTACAAAATCGACTGAAAAACACAGGAAAGACAGACATGAATTTTTGTCTGTCTGATTTAATGTCAACAAAAGACATTTCTTTTGTTCGGATGAAAATAAAACCAAAGTGTTTGGCCGTAACTACTATCATCATACCACAAGAAGGCTTTGGAGATACTAAATATGTTTAACCCCAAGTCACACCAGTTTAAAACACAATTCTACAAAAATACTAGGAATTTCAACTTAAACTCCCCTTATTTGTGTTGCATTTAATTATTAGAAGTGAGGAGTGGGTGGGATTGGTGCCTATATATCTCGGGTGGTCATTCAGCTAAAGATGGGGTACATTCTGCACAAGCGACCTTACACGGGCATCATCATACTTGAGGACAATTCAGAGTGATCAGTTGACGTAACAGGTATGTGTTTGGACTGTGGGAGGAAGCCAAAGTACTTGGAGAAAACCCACGCATCCACTCAGAGAACATGCAAGTTAACATGCAGAGAGAACAAAGCAGGACTTTTTGTTGCAAGGCAACAATAAAACAGAAATAACATTGTCCTATAAACTCATGAAAAACTTTAAAAGTTTAGTTTGATTTAATGTCAAAGACTATGTGTCTCTTTATGCATTGCATGCAAATATCTTAAGATATAGAAACAATTGTTTCAGCTTTATGTGGAGAGAAAACTCGAGTGGCACAACTTTGCAGAATTAAAACATTTAATTGTTAAGATGCGCTCAGTCTTAACAATTGAGTGCAATTATCTATCCACGTGTTTTCTATCACGTGGATAGACAGAAAACACGTGTTTTCTCTATCTGCCTGATCTAGCTCAGGCTCATGGGTGCGTTGGAGTCTGTTAAATTGTTAATAGTCTACCCTCTACATGCTTCCCCCAATGTTTTTCCATTTCTTCATTTAAAGAAAATTGTACATACGGGGCCGTGTTATTTGAAAGATGTATTTTGTATGTAGAAAACACAAAAAAGAAACACAAAAAGCCCAATTTTTGTCAGTAGGATTAAATGTTGTGTCATTATAAGAAACTGTTTAAAACACCAAGATCGACCTGACGGGGTTCCTCTGCCTGAAATGCTGCAGTGAAGAAGTGCCACATAATATTTGCAAGGCCATTGTGAGTCCGACATCTGCAAGGCATCACAGCATCAGACAGACACCGAAACTAGATAGGGAAGAAATAAGGTTTTCTGTAGCGCTGGTTGTATGACTTAAGTGAGTATATGTGTTTTTATTTTACAATCAACGTGTTAGAAATCAGTGGTAAAAAATAAAAGAGGGAGAAAAAGTTATTACAAAGAGATCAAAAGACAGGAGGCTCAAAAGCCTTGCTTATATAACTTCCATTACCAGCAGATACTTGAAGGTTATGTTACCCAAGAAGAGAAATCAGCTTGATAAGACAATTACTGTTCTGCTTAATTCAGTTACTGTGGACGTAATGTGTCTGACTGCATGGGAAACGTGGTTGAGCTGGGGATTTGTGTCAAGCCCACTTGCATTTGGTAGCAAACTGCAGGGAAACATTGGGAGACGTGAGTCACTGCTATTATTATCATGGATATTAAAGATATATGAGATATCAAGCTGAATCCCAGGGAGAAGCAACATGACGAAGAAAGGAGTGGGAGGATTTGGAGGGGTCTATGTTTTTTTTGTTTTAAAAAGAAGAACTTAGTGTGTGGGGTACTAAAACGTTTCTGCTTCTCCCGCAGGTGTACGTCATCTCTAAGGTTTTATTTTTTTTGAAAATGGAGTCAGCTCACCTTCTGAGTGGCTCCAAGAAAAGAGTGAAGATCCACCCTCACACAGTCACAGCCAAATATGCCACGCAGACCCCCTACAGCCCCCAACCTGGAATACACACCCATTTCCCCCAACCAGGCGATGAGGGCTATGACGATGCCCCATCATTCGAGGACTTTGGCTCATTCTTGGAGGAGACATCCGACAGAAAACTGCTCACGGAGAGCAAGAGGTGGCCCTTGACATTGTTTGGCTCCAAAGACAAGGACACAGCCCATAAACTTCAAGCCACTGGGGGAGCAGAGGGGAGTGAGCTGGGAACCAAAGCAGTGAAGGGATCTGGGAAAGGGGTTGGAGAACAGCTGGCCAGTTTTGGTGAGGCGTCTGTGTCTGCGTCTCGGCTCACCTGGTTGGGGCTGCTCGGTGCGGCGCTTGCACACGGCTGCCTGATTGCCCTGACCCGCCTGGCCTCTGAACGCTTTAGCCTCGGACCCCTGTTTCTTCTCTTGGTGAGGTCTGTCATCCAGCTTCTGTCAGTGGTGGTCCCACTGCACAGGGCGGAGAACCCGTTTGGGCCAGAAGGATATCGGCTACGTCTGCTCTGTTACGGCATTACGTACTCACTCTCCCTCTGTTGTGCATACTCCTCCTTAACTTTCGTTTCTTCTGAAAATGGTTCAACAACTTGGCGACTGGCAACCACAGCGCTGTCAGCAACCCTCGCCTTCCTGCTTCTGGAAGAAAAGCTAGGACTGGCTGATGGGATAACTTTAGCCGCTGGGCTGTGCGGCTTGGGTCTTGTGTTGCTTCCCACGGCAGATGAGAGCTATGAAGACGCACCAGTCGACCCGGTCACATTCTGGAGAGGCGCCTTTGGATGGTCTCTTTCAGCACTAGCGGGATTGTGGATAGCCCTGGCGCTGGTTGGGTATCGCTCGCTGAAAGACAGAGTGGGAGTTGGCACTGCCTTGTTCACTGTGAGTTGGACTGGTTGCCTGCTCACCCCAGCTACTATGATCCTGCTCCAGAAGGGCTGGTCTTGGCCTATGAGTTTACCAGCATGGGGCCTTGTCCTGGGCTTAGTCGCCTGCTCTATAGCGGCCTTCCTGGGAATGACGCATGCCCTCACCCGACTCCACCCAGCTCTGGTCTCCGCCTCGCAGAGCTTGGAGGTGCCTGTAGCCATGCTCCTGCATTTGGCCCTACTCCCTCTGGCTCCCACTGCTCCAGAAGTTGTGGGGAACGTGATGATCATGCTGTGCGTCGGGTGGCTGGTGGCAATGAAGTTGCTGCCCTCTCGAGGTGCGGGACGGCGCCAAAGGGAAGAGTATGAGGAGATTCTGGACTCACCCATCAAATAGACAAACACATTCCCTCTTCCCTTCACCCACACGTTCTCCTTTAGGAGGGTGGTTCCAATGTACATAAGAGACTGCTAGATGTTCATCAGAGCTTGATCTATTTTGTATTGTTGTTTTTGCTTAGAAGAAAGTGCCAATATTGTGTTGTCTGTCAAGTGACTACATGATGTGAAAATAAAATCTCACTGAGAGTATTGTTGTCTTTTAATCAGCCTCCAGAGGTTTTCTGTCTTATGCACATAGATGAAGAAAGCATGCACTCATTCCATCACACCACCATGTTCGCCAAAGATTGGTGCCTTTGATTTGACCATTGTTTGATGGCAAGAGGTTGAAAAAAAAGCAAGAGATGGCAAACGGATATTACCAGGACAACATAGATAAGAGCATCCTATGTGATCGGCTTGTAGATAAGAAACTAGGAAGGATAAGAAGTTGTTACAGATGACATAAAATAGATGAAAGAAATCGGGCAGATCAAAGAAAATGAAAACTGATTATTGTCTCTCTGTGTGGCTAGCTGGCTCATGAAGTAGTTGTTTTGTGCATGGAGAACAGTTATCTCTTTATTTTTTACCCACCGCATCAGTGCTGTTCTCTGGGTTTCTCCTCTTCTATTTTCCCCATCATTAGCCTCCTACTCTCATGGCTCCATCTTCCACATACTGGTTAAAAAAAACACGGACAACACACAACAAAGGAGCCATTCTTAAAATCCCCCAGCACATGCACTGCACAGATGGAGACCTTTAATGGAAGTCAAGTATCTCCATACTGAACAGATCATTGTGTCTACATAATGTAAATTGTTGCTGCAAGTATCCAGGGAAATTGTGAAACAGGTGTGGTGTAAGGTCCAGTAGTGACACAATACTCCACCATTTCACACCTTTGAGTCTTGTTGGAGGTGATGTTTATTGGGAAATAGGCCAGAAGAAAAACATGGCTGTCAGTGGTTTTTAACTCCTAGATGCAGGTGCAAAAAAAGGGGTGGGAAGAAAAGTACCCTGGTTGTAAAGTTGTCATCAGTGAGAATGCGTCATCTTAAAGGTACTTTGAAAGTATATCTCTACAACGATATACTTTGGGATTTCCGAGGTGAAGTTTTAGTGACAGTATAACATTCTCTTTTTGGGTTCGTTCATGTTTAGTTTAGTGACTGTTTTACTTATGCCTGTGTTTTCCTGTGCTCTTGTAGTTATTTTCTCCAGTGTTCCTTTGTGTTTTTTTTTTACATGTTTTCTGTTTCTTTGGGTACACAGCATTGATTGGCCAGCGGTGGAAGTGGTGCAGTGGGTAGGCGTTGTTGGCACAACCTTTTTGAAGGACTCCAGATGACCTGCTCACTTCCACCAACGAGAGTGGTGTACGCCCACCTCCACCGATGTTAACGTAGCAGATTTTTGGGTCCAAAGATTAAAAAGAAAATTGTCTTAAATGTTGACTCATGCCAAAGAATTGGCTGAACATGATAAATTATAGGCTAGCGTGTGATCCCTGCTGGGTTATTTTCTGAGTCGTGTAAATTGACAATGACAGCAGTCGATGACATAAAAAAGAAACATTGCTCCGGCACATCATCGCCAATTTTGCTCTGCCAGCAAACCCAACCATCCGTTTAGGAAATAATCTCCTCATTGTGACATTTTACCGTGTGATCTGCTGGCTGGTGGTAAGGAATACAAACATTTATAACCCTTCTCTCTCTCCAAGCTTCAGTTTATGATCGACTGCGGTTGCATCTTATTCAGTTAATCAGACTCACCTTTTCATTGTTCCACCAACCAGTACTCCTAGTATATACACTCATTTTTATTCATTCTTTGTTTGATTCATCTGTTGGTTTCCATGGTCACTGTGCCTGTTTTTTTGAAGATTTCTTTAAATTTTCACTTGTCTCATAATCCTGCCTGTTTCTAGATCCCAACAGAGTTCAAATTTCACTTGCAGAGCACAAAATCATCTCTGTTTAGTATAAGTCCAGATTAGCTGATTCTGGACGATCAATTCGAGTTTTTGCAAATACAATTTTAAGAACTTTCAGACAATCACCATGCTTGCATCGTAGCATTAGTACACCAGTCGATAATTATTTATGCAGAAAATGCAGGCAGGAGACAAGAGGCAGCATGGCGCCGACAATCTTCCTTTGTAAAATATACAAGAAACCTAAAATAAATCAAATGTGGAGCACAAAACAGATGCTGACAACGGTGCTGATCAAATGAATAAAAATAACCATTAATAAACAAGTAAGAAGAATTATTGGGTTTCTCAGTACGCGTTTCACCCAAAAAGACCTCTGATGGTTCATCACCTCCAGCCTGTGAAAATATCCATTGATTTATCCATAGATACTCGTCCAATGTGGTCATGACATGTCTAATATTTAGGAAGGAAGTAATTTTTTTTTAAGATTGTAGAAATCTGGTTTGTTCTTCACCTCTCTCAGACTAGCCATTAGCTTCTGGCTCTCGGACCACCCAATGGCCTTGACCTCCAACTTGTCCAATTTTTTGTTTCCCCTGTGAAACTAAATCAAAATACACTTTGATTTTTTTTAATTTTAAATACAAAATACATCACAAATTACTGATCCAGTGACAGGAGACAAAACAAAACAAAATATATGAGGAAAGTACCTCCATAAACCTGACTTTGGTTTCAATAAACAAGCTCGCAGGCATGCGTGTGTGTGGGTGTGTGGGGGGGTGTGCGTGTACTAGTGTGAGGCTGGAGGAGGGATGGGCGTCAGTGTGTAACCTACTTTTCATAAACACTGAGTACTGCGGCGGCCTCTTTGCATTAAAGCAACTAACGAGCTGGAGAAACACGCCTTAAATTACACACACACACCCCAAAACCTCTGGCTCTCCTCTTCTCCTCGCGGTTGAGTGTCTTAGCGGTCAACACAGCAACAAACGCTGCAATCAGACAAATGAAAAACGTAAGTACGTGAGCTGCTGTTTGAAATTAGACGGGAAGAAGGGAGGAAACATTTTCCACGAGGGCGATTTGCTTTTTGATTGATTTTTTATTCATTATAGCGAACCCACATGATTCTTAATGGCACATTAGAGTTGTACTCAGCAGAAAAATACAAGCTCATGTACAAAAACAACCTCTTAGACGTATAAATATATATATAAAAACAAAAAGTAAGCAAAACGCCTATTTTTTTATTTTTTTGCTGTGCATTATGTTATTTTGCAGGCAGTTCATGTGTCTCCTCTGCCCTTCCTCAAAGTTCCCGCCTGCTCGATCACCGTGCTCAGCCGCAGGTAAACCCTCTGCACGTCTCTGGCTATGACGACCAGAGAGCCTCTTATCATGTCCAGGTCCACCTGCGAGGACAAATCCTGCTCCTCCAGCTCGGACGGGACTGAATTCACCCCCGAGCTAAACGCTCTGCCCGAACCTCCATGCCTCTGAGTCGGCTGGTATCCACCGCTCCTGCTGCTGCTTTCTGACTCGGCCTCCTCCTCGTGCCTGCCGCGCAGGATCGCCTGCAAGGTGGCGTTTATTCTCCTCTCCATCTCTGCCCCGTCCCGGCGGAGCTCTGCCAGGCCGCGGTGCAGCAGCCCGAGCGCCTCGCGTTCTGACCCCAGACTGGGCGAGCTCTGCTGCGACGCCCCCCTGAGGAGCTTGTCCAGCTGGCTCCTCAGAGACGCCGTCCCTCCGCAGCACCGCTCCACCGACTCCAGCAGCATGTTCTGCCTCATGTGGGAGTCCTCCAGAGCGATGAAAAGCTTGTCCCAGTGGGAGAGGTCTGCATGGTACGGTGTGTTTGACGACACTGGAAAACACAGGAGGATTTAATTGTACAGACCTGTAAAGGTTGTATGATACCATGTGCCAAAATGAGCATGCATCATAGAAGACAGAAGGTAGATTTAAAGAGAAACTTCGTGTTAGAAAAGGTGGTATTTCCTTTGTGAGCTCCCAAACCTACCACCCATCGCCATGTATTTGCTGGTGAACATGGATGAAACACTTTGTGATCTGGAAGTGTTGATTTCCTTGAAATTTCAAACCTTAACGTTATCTTTGGGATTTTTCTGTGATAGAGCATCATTAACTAGAGTGGAAGATCATGACTGATCTTTCCTCCATCCAGGTCAGGACTTGTATGGTGTCTTGGGTCAGGAAAAGGGCAGGTTGCATATCTGCAGACCCCACACTTCCTGGATACAAACGGTTTAGGCTTTTACCTTCGGGGCACCACTATTAGCAAAAACAAACAAACAAAACAAAACAACCACTGCAGAAACAGCTTGTCTCTCTGATAAACACCTAACGGTCAGAGTGCCCAAATAAATACCAAGCATATTTCCACTGATTAAACCTTGTCTTTCTATTTAGAAAAAAACACACAATATATGTAAATATTTACAAGAAAGAAAAAGCAATAGATTTGTCAAATTAGGCAAAGGACATATATATATATATATAAATATTTATTCATATAGCATATTTCCAGCAGCATGGCAATTCAAAGTGCTTTACATGAATTAAAAGGAAATACAAACAAATAACAAACCAAAGGAAAGAGCTAAAAACGAAAGGAAAAAAAAAGAATCTAATAATGTTGATGCAGAGTATATCAACTAGATACTCATGTTCAGGGTTGCCAGATAAGTATAAGTAAATATTCTCTGGACTTTCCAATTATGCTCTAAATTTGTAAAAGTAATGAGTACTCTATATATTCCTAATTTGAACATATTAGAGCAAAGCCTAAAATGCTAACATCACTGCCCAGACCTTCTAGATGAATGAAGTTATCATGAAGTTTATTGAAAAGTTGAAAAGATGCAAGTGAACTTTACAGTTAATCTTTTAAAAAAACCCAAAACATAATAAAGTATTTGTATTTTAATTAAATCTGAATCAGTGACAACATGTTATCAAGGAGACATGATAATCCTCAAGTCTGCCCAGTCAAAACAGCTAGCAGGGAAGACAATCAAAGGAAAACTCACCCTGCTGTTGGTCCAGAGAAATCTCGTTGCCGTCATCGTCCTCAATCTCAATCACGCATAAAGACGAACCAGCAGCGCTAAGCACACAGAGCACACCCCAGATCCTAAACACGTGCATGACAGAGGCTCTAACTCCTCTTGTTCTACTGTGTTAATTTTTATTTCTTTTTTTTGTGAATCTTGTTTAGATTTACTCGCGCTGCTCTTGTTTTCTCATTTAGCTCCCCTCCCTTTGTGTCAAGCTCTGCAAAGTGAGCTAAGAGTTACCGTTTCTGACTTATAAACTCAGCAAGAGGGAAGAAGGAGGGAGAACCCTGAGGAGGGTGTGTGGAGAGTGGGTGAGTAATGCTTCCATGGAGGTAAAGTCAAAAGTCACGCTGACATGGAAATGTGGGCATTGTGGAGAATAAGGGCTGAGGGTGAACACGAGAGGGCACGTAGGCAACCTGGGGTAAAATAAACTAAACAAGACGGAGGGAAGTAAAGCAGCAGGAACAATTCCAACTTTTAATTTTTGTAAAAGAAAACAGGAAGATTAGCATAAAAAAGTAACTTGTTTCTCCAGAGCAAGTAATATTGTTTTGGAAGAACTCTCGCCAAATTCACAATCAGAATCTGGTAGAGAATCTGTGAATGGAGCTAGAAATGAGGGTGATGGCAAGGAGGTGTTCATCAGCAAAGCTAGATTGCTAAATTATAAATAGGGTTTAATTTCTGAATAGTCAATAAAAATATTTTCTGCTGATTACTAAGAAGAGCATTAATAAATTTCATGCAGTCTTTCAAAGAAAATGCAAATCCCACCAAATGCAAATGTAAAGGTGGGATTTACATTTGCAACTCTCGCAAAGGAGCGAAATTTTATCTATTGTTGCTAAGCTACAGGTTTAAAACTTCTATTACATTTAGCTCGGTTGCCTGGTGACCACGGTGATCAACCGTGCGAGCCAACAGGTGACTGTTTACTGCGTTCTCTGTGAGGCCTGCCGGCCTTGATCTGGCGGTTCAGCAGGTGCTGCGTGTTCAGCTGCAGGAGCAGGACGCGCTGTGCCGAAAGGAAACGCCCTGACCTTTCTCTCCCAGCAGACCCTGCAGCCTGTTCCTCATGCTGCACACGTCAGCACGCGTGTCTGATCGCCTTAGTCTGGCCGTTTGGGTAGAGGGGAGAAACCCAGGGCGACGCTGGCAGATTTATCTGAGGAAAACGGACAACCTGCAGGAAGAGGCGAACGAAACAGGCTGGGAAACACGAAAGATTTTCCATGGCACAGCATGATAAAAATGTGAATTTTCCTAACCTCCTGCTATTGCATACATACAGCTCTTTTTATTCTGATGCTTCAACAGCAACAGGGAGTCTCATCTGAGTTAACAAGATTACACACACACACGCTCATATTTAAAGTGAAATAAAGAGGGTCAATTCAGATTCATGGCCTAGTCAAAGTGCACATCCATCATCCAGTCTGACTGATCTTTATTTGTGGAAAACTGTGAAACCATTTGACTGCCTTCCAGTTCACAATTATGCACCGCTGTGTCATTTGTACACAGGCGTTTGTATGAGCTGTTTTCTACCAGACCAGCAAATTATTCTGAGCCACAAGAGTCACATTTATCCTCAACCGCCAGACGCCGCTCACCGCCCTCCACCTGTGTGCCGCACCTAATGTTCAGCTGGAAACTCTTCCCACATGGCAACCAGTAGGAAAAAGAGACAAGTGAAGGAGATAGAGAAAGAAAGAAAGTAAAGAGAGAACAATTAAAAGATGCAATAACAGTAAAATGTTTACTGCAAGTACATCCTTGGTTTTTATGTTTTCAGAGCAAGAGGGGAGTTGGAAGACAACAGATGTGGCTTTTTCTGACAAAGTAGGACAACAGGAGTTGTTAGACAGAACTCAAAGCAGATGTAAACCATCAACAGGACCTCACTGGCGAACAAAACCGCGTGCTAACACGATAAACTGAGCCAGCACAAGCCATTCACTGTGCGGTATTTTTTGGGTGTTTCCCCGCTCGTTCTCCTGTGTGTAGGATGGGGAGGGACGAAAACAATAAAGATACTGTTAAAACACAGCCTGCTAATGGAAAGTGGGGTAAGCAAGGTCTAAATCTGTTGAAATGACTCAGTTCTTGACCTAGTGATTGTAACTGTCACAACAAAGCAGAGTCGGGCACGACTGAATGGGAGTCCAAATATAACATTTATATATATGTAAAAAAGTACGTCTGTATCAATAGATTTTTCTTTTCTGCACATGGGTTTTCCCCAACCATTTCGCCTTTTGAGTTCTGTTGAATAAGTAGAGGGAGTATTTTCTAAACGTCTCTAATGCAGAAATCAAAGCCCTGGCCCCTGAGACTTGAGATCATTTGTTGTAGATTGGTGCTTTGTGAACAAACTGAATTGAAGACAATTTTTTTTTAATATATTTTGTGGAAAATCCCATCCATTTGCTTCCATTTCACAATTTAAGTTATTTTAAGATTGTTTACAACATAAAAGCCCAAAAAAGTGCAAATGTTATGGATATAGCACTAGAAAATGTGAAACATTTCAAAGATGGAGCATATGAGCATGTTAGCAAAAATCAGGTCAGCGTGCAGAACTTTGGGACTTGGCAAGAGTTGAAACATTGTCAAATTTGTCTGAGCTGAGGAAACTGAGTTATCTTCCTAGTTTCCCTTTTCTTCCTGTATGACGCTGTGCGAGACCACGCCAAAGGATGGCTCTGATATCTGTTGACGGAAAGCGTTACATTACGGAAGCATGAAAAGTAGTTGGAAGAGAGACAGGGACGTGTTGCTTCAGGGTAGTGGGGAAATACACCCAACCGTGGACAGATTGAGGAGCTTCTATTCTTGTTTAGCGAGTCACTTGAGAGAAAGTGACATTATTCCAAGTGACTCCAAGTGGGGGCTGGACAGTTGGGCCTCCGAAAGCTTATTCACTGGTGTGATACAAGCATTTATGTTAGAGAGCCAAGAGGCTCATGACAGATTGATGCCACACATTCTGCATCTGATCTAGTCAATCTGTTTGGACGGCAAAGGAGCCAAAAGCAAAGAAAAAGAAGAGAAACAAACACTGAACTTTTTGGATAGTGTTTAGGTGTTCCTATATGCGAACCAGTGCGTGTCGCACTCTAACAGACCTCATTAGTGTGCTATGTGAACCCAGGCGGTGCAACTGGTTTTTAACAAGGAGTTCTCAGAAACAAACCTTGCTGGCGAAGATTCATTTCACACTTGATTTGCTCTGGTATGACATCACCAAAGGTTTTGTTTCTTCATCTTTACCAAAATCCAATCGGACTCCAAGCTGGAGCTGAGATCAGCTCGACGAAGCAACTAAATCACAGGCTCACAACCGGGCGGACAATTAGAGGAGAAATTTTATTACTATCCAGCCCCGAATATATTTATGCATTGGGACAAAAGTGTTGCTTTTGGTGCAGGAGATTACATCAGCATGTCCGTTTTAGGGTCCCAAAATTGGCCTAACTAAACAGAAAAGCAGAAGAAAATCAACATCTGGATATGGAAACTTTTATCCATTTCACAATAAAAGAGGCTTTAAGAAAATTAAAGTGGTGAAAAGAAATTACTGGGCAACTTATCTGAAGAAAGAACCAAGTTTGTGTGTAAAGAAGCATAAAGATTCATTTCAGGCTGGAGTGTTTTCACCTCTTGGGCTCTACAACACATGAAGACAAGTGTGTTGTAGTGAACATTTCATATGGAAAACGATCTCACCTCAGAGAAACACGAGTAAAGAAGAGACACAAGTAACTCTTTTTAAAGTGATACAATCTCTACAACTACATTTACACACATGTACAATTGGCACAACACTTTTGGTGATTGTCTGTGAAAATACAGACTTGGTTTCCACTTTACACTGAACATCTGTAACAGTCAACCCAGTTTTTTTGCCTCTTAAATATAAAACATCTATTATATACGGCTACATTTAAATTAATTTATTCTGGCACTAAATCAAGGCTAAAGGGCAAATATCATCATCAACTTAGAGCAAGAAAAGCTCAAAATCTTAACATTGTTAAATATATGAAAATGATCATCAGCTTTTGTATTGCTCGTCAAAACGAATAATTAAAAAAAATAAAATTTTTGGACACAACAAAAGCCTAGGAAATCACACATGTCTGACATGGTTATACACTTATAATTGCATAAAAAAACCTGGACCTGTGTAAGGTTTTACTATCTCTAGTAGAGCTGTCTCTACCTGAGATAGCTCTAGTAGAGTCATTAGGCTGACCATCATGGCGACAGCAGCTGTCGTTTGTGAGCACAAAGTTTCTCATGCAACAAGGAGTTGTTTTACCTCAGATGTTACCACTGATGAAAGTATGAAATGTTTGCTGATGTCTCCAATCTCATTAAACTCCCTCTATGTTCTCCACAAAAATTATTTGGAGTGGCAACTTTTCTCAGTGTCTGAGCCAAATGAATGACAGATTCTGTATCAGAATTTTAAACTTCCCCTTCAGCCACCATTTGTGGAACTGGATTAAAGTGACTTTTTATGAACACACATGTTGTAAGATAACTAGCTCCAGGCAGACTTATGTAATTTTAGTTCCATGACAGATGGAAAGCCCCCTTTAAAACAGGCTAATTATGTGTAGAAAACTGAGATCCTCAGCTAATTTCATTCATTACCGCTAATTTTTTTACGCAACCACTATACAGCTGTCGACACAGTCGTGAAATTTGTAATTGTGACACCCATTTGCATCATAGTGACAATGTTGGTCAAAGCTGGAGCAGAAATGTATATGCTTGCTGCAGAGTAAAAGGCTTCTTACTTTTAAATCTTGGAGTAAGGAGCCGGTCAGTTGGGTTTTCAAGCTAATACTCTCCGACAATATTTCTGCTGACTTCCATATCCTCACTGGACAAATCCATATATAAATCTTTGCTTTATGAACTCGCACTCTAGCTGAAGACTTTGGTGTCACTCTGATCTTCTTGGGTGGAACGTGTGAATTGACACACGTTGGGTGGCACCCTCACATCATCACCTGATATGAGGGTGATGATGTTCTGCAACATCATCACCCTCCGGAAAATTCAGCTGCTTTGTGCTAGTTGTGTTTGACGTTGAAATGAATATAACTATCCAAAACACAACCGAGAAGAAAAAAAGTTGTAAAAATGATGACATGAGCCCTCTAAAACAAGCACTTTTACAATTACTATGGAGCCTCCATACGGATAATTAGTCCAGCTTGGCACAACTAATGTTTGTGTCCTCTAAATAGAGCAGTAGCTCCAGATATTGTGAGAACCAACTGTGAAGTGCTCTAAATTGTCACAACCCCGACTAGACATCTTCTCCACTGGTGACTGGCCGCTCATGCGTTTCATTGGCAGTTTGGGAATCAGGAATCACATCAGTGGATGCTGTGATGTCAGCAGCTACGGCGTCTCCCGTCTGAGTCTCAATTTGGATTGAATGTCCTTGAGGAGGAGGCGACGCGACTGCTGTTGTGAAACTAGCGGCACCATTGGTAAAAGTTGCATTGGAAGTCCGGGTAGAGTCTCTCACAGCAGAAAGCAAACTGTTTGTTCCCTGATTTGTCCTGCTGGGTGAAGGAAGCTCATCTGATTGGCTGGATGTAAATACAAGATCAAATGTTTGGTCTGTAAATAATTGATTTTTAACAGCTGGTTGGTGACCGCTTGATTGACCGGGAGCACTGAAGTCGCTGTTGTTGTTGTTGTTGTTGTTTGTGTGATCAGATGAAGAGAGATTTGTTTCAGTTTTAGGATTGACAGCAAGAGTCCACGAGTCCTGGTCAAAGTCTGGCAGCTGGCGAACTACTTTGGGAACCGCAGCGACCTGATCCAACCCGACAGGCTCACCGGAAACATGGCTGCTGATTGGTGGCTCGTTATTAACTGCTGATTGCCAGTTATTAGAGCAAAAGACAGCTGGAATCCTGAAAGTAAAATGAGAAAAATGTGAATATAAAGGTCATAAAACAACAATATCACCTGATATGAGTGTCTTACAAATTGATATTTGTGGTAAAGTTTGGGAATTCAAGCATACTCATGGAAAGATAAATCCAAATTTAGTACTAAATTCTCAAGCAACTAGCCCTTTTTTCTTTTAGGAATATTTTTTTAGACTGTAAGTTAAGCAAAAGCACCTAAAACAAATAAATTCATCTGAAAATAGTCATGTACTGGAATATAAATGTGTAAAAGGCAAGTTAAGCATTAAAGAACATTTAGAAATCCTTGAGTACTATTTTCACATCAGAAGCTTACAAGCAGGTTTGGCACACTACTGCATCTGACTAAGAAGTTGAACAGGCCTAGTTTTCATTGTTGTTATTAAAATACAACAGTTGTTATCATTATCACATGATGAAGTTGTTAATAATAAATGCAGACCTGGACATCTGTCTTTGCAGTTCCTGAGCGTGTTGGTTGCCCTGAGCGAAAAATGACGCCTGACCCTCCACAAAGTCCGTAAGGCTCCGCATGTGGTTGATCTGAGGAAAGAAACGGGCAACGCGACATTTGACACTGAATCGTACAGAATCTTACAGAAACATGGTCACACATACTCTGTCTAGGATTTGTTTTAAATAGGGATGCACCGATTGCAGTTTTCTGGCCGATTGTCGATTACTGATCTTTTAAAAAGCTTAACCTGTTGATTCTGATTTTAGCCGATACCATTTTTTTTTGTCTGAAATGTTGCGCAATGTAGCAAGAAAGTTGTTGAGTTGGCAACAGTGGGGTAACTATTGTTAATTGTAAACATGCAGACATAACTTGGTAGGCAGGTCTATCAATCAAACCTTTCTCACCACAGCGCAAAAGAGGACAGTGGTTGATTCTTAGACATTTGCCAAGCTAGATAAAATCGGTGGATAAGATTGGCTTCATATGTAAAAATCGGCTGATCACCAATCTCCCAAAATTAAGGAAATTGACCCAGATAAATCGGCTGGCTGATAAATCGGTGCACTCCTAGTTTTAACATACGTGAGTGTTGCTGATTCCTTCAAGAGCCCGTCTTGTGATTTCTGACTGCCGATTGAAAAGACTCTGACAAATCCTCAGCTCCATCTCCGCCTTCGCACACAAACACAACTCGTTAGATGGCACCGTACACCTTCAAATTAATTACTTTGGTTTTGAGAAAATATCTCAGAACCAAAGTTCACTACTACAGCTGCCCAGGAGTACTGAAGATAAATACAATACTTAGATACAATACTTATACAGCGCCGATGAGTAATTTCAGCTTAAATAGGTAAGCTTTTATGGTAGTGTGTTTTATTTTTATTTATTAGAGTAAAGGTGGCTTTACTCTGATAAAGATTTGTCTTTGTAAAAATGTGGAAACCATTCATTGTTTTCTTTCCATTTTATAACAATGCACCATTTTCTGTTTCTCTATAACATTAAAAATCCCAATGAACTGTGTTGGTGTGGGTCTATTTTTCATCAACCAACCTGTCAGAAGTGGCAGAAGCACACTATCTGAATGAGCTTAAAGATAGAGATGTTTGTACCTGAGAGATTTCCTGAGCCCATATCTGTTTGGAGAAAGCATAAAAATAACTACGTTAAAGCCCAGATTATGTTTGTCTCTTTTGTTGTTCACGTTTCTTCAAAAAGAATCTAACCTTAAGCCATTTAACACGCAGGAAGCTGAACATGTAGGAAACGTGAGACAGGTAGTCATCATCCAAAGGGTTTGCATTCAGGTTCTGGCAAAAAAAAAAAAAAGGGACACAGGTCAAACAGGATGCTACAATGTTACAAGAAAATTGTCATGTTTTTACTTTTAGTATCCCACACTTTAGGGTAAACTATTGCTGCAGCTCACCCTGGCCTCTCTGTCTGCTTCATGGGCTTTCCTCAGCCTGGTCTTGGCTACATCCAAGTCCAAACGTTTGTTCACCAACATCTTACGCTCATTCTGTTAAACCGTTTACAATAAAACTGGGTCAGAAGCTAAACGCCTTACAAGGCTGATAGCAAAGGAGAGGTAGTAAGAGACAAGAGGTGCGTTTTCACCTGGATGACACTGTATTCGCCCTCTGTGAAACTCTTCAGCGGGGTGAGAAAGTGAATGTTTGTGCATTCTGCAAACTTCCTCTCGGCTTCTCCCAGCTGTTTCTGGGCCTCGCCGCACCTTATCAGAGCTGTTCCTGTAGGCAAACATTCAGTGGATAAAAACACCAGGTTGATATGATGTCAGTGTGAGATAAAGATACACAATTTCAGAACTTCTGCAACCTTCAGTGTTATGGAGATAAGCCCACATTTAAGTCGCTGGCAGAAGTAGTTTGTTTTTTCAAAATGGTATTACTACTTCAAGACAGAAGAAAAATGTCCACCTGCCAAATGCATTAACTTGCTTGGGCTTAAATACATATCCTTCATAATTAATTTATTAAGCAAAAAAAAAAAAAAAAATTAGAAGGAAAACCACAAAACAGAAGCAAACAATCTGTCATAGTTGTTTGTACAAGTATGCAGACCTTACTAATGTGAATTAAAAATAAGAGCGAAACTGGTAAGAGCCTGACATCAACACTGATGGAGATAAAGGGATTTTTTTCCAAAGGAAACATTTGAAATCTCCCAAAACTCTGAGGAAAAATGAGTTATGGTTTGATAAAACCACATTTAGCTTTTTGATCACAATTCCAAGTGGGAAATTTGATACAAAGACGACAGTAAATGTCACTATCCAACAGGAGAACGACTTCAGCAGAGGTACATTTCAGTTTCACAACAGCCTAGACTGAGCTCAGAGATAAACCTGACAGAAAATGAGACATCACCTGATGAGGAGTAGATTAGTAGTCTGGCAGATTTGGGAGAACCTTTCAAAGGTAAGTTGGGGGGAATGCAGCCAAATCAGACTGAATGCTGAAATTGAATCAAAGCCTGCTTCAAAAGTGTTATTTTATAAGTTACGCTTGTGCAACCAGTGTACAACTATTTTACTATTTAAAAAAATATATTTTTCCCCCTTTCCGAGTTACTGAAATTGTACTGCTTCAAATGCCAAAATCTGACATTTTATCTTAATATCAATTGTAAAAAAAAATCTGATAACACATCATATCCACCTAAAAAGGGCAAAAGCTAAGAAGGCAAATGTTACAAACAGATGCAGACTCACCATAGGGTGTGTTCGATCCGATCTCCAGCCCAGCCTGGGTCATTTGATCCCCCAGTAACTCGTGTGCACGGGGTCGAGGCGGGGCGCTCCATTCCAGATGCTCGTACAGGCGGTCCTCTAATCGAGCTCCTGTATATCAGAGGTTAAAAACAAAACAAAAAAAAACATTAGAAGTAGTTTATTCTTATAGTTCTTTTTATAGATACTGACATTTAGGACACTTAACTATAAATAACCTTATTGGCATATGTCTGCTTTCCTGTTTCTCCATAAAAACAATAAAGATCTGCCGTGGAGCCAAAGGCTCTCTGAAAATTTGAATTGACATTTTATGAAGCTTTGTCTTAATGCTCCTGGCAGCCCAAACAGGCCACTTTACTGATAGAAAGCAGACCACGTCCACTTATAACTCTATTAGCTGAAGAAATTGAAAGCAAAAAAAAAAAGAACTCTATTCATCCATATGAGTCAATTACAGTCAGAGCAAACACACTAATTCAAAGAAGATGCATGCGGTAGAGGGCAAACACTGATTCACAGCCCTGCAGGAGGTTTACATAGACTGCAATTATATTTATGATTATTCATTTAAGGACTCAATGTTTATATGTACATATATGTTTTCTTTTGCTGACACATCATCAAAGAAAAGTTGGGCAATTTAGCTCAGGTCTTAGTTTTCATGAAGTAAATATATTGCTATTAGCTGTTTAGTTATTTGCATCAAATCACCACTGAACAAATATATATACGTATATATATATACGTATATATATATATATATATATATATATATATATATATATATCCATCCGATGGATGGAGGTAAATACTGTATATAGAACTGAGAGTGTCCTGGAGGTTCACTGTCCAGCAGGGCAACAACTCCTAAACATACAGCTCCGGCTATAACAGAGTGGTTTAGATCCAAGATAATTCTTGTATTCAGTCTCATTGAAACTCTTTGGCATACCTTGGAAATGTTGCTGTTCCAGAGTGCTTTCCTTCCAATCCGAGGTTGAGATTTTTGAAAAGAAAAATTCGCCAAAACTTTAGTTACTGGATGTGCGAAGCTGGTAGAGAAATACCCCAGGTAAGGGGTATTGCTGTAAAAAGTAGTTTTCTAATGTGTAGCAAAAGTTAAAAGACCACATTCAATCATTGGTCTGTCATATGTAATTTTGATCAAATATATTGAACTTTGTGGTTGCAGCATGATGCAAAATGCAGGAAAAAACACTTATTGGCACAAGATTATGCCACATTTATAAAATTTATGTTCTGTCTTCTACAACATTTCTTCCCCAAATCCTACATTCCTCTCTCTTTCTTCACTTGTTGACTGACTTCCAGGCACTTCTCTCTTCTTTCTGTCTTTATCTTGTTTTCTGCATTGACCTGACTCTTTACTTGCTACCAACACATTATCCTTGTATTTAACGCACACAAACAGACAGGTCCCATATGTACCAACAGAGGAGTGTTGGATAAGGGCAGTAAGACAGACAGCTGGAGGAATGACAGGAAAGGAGATTGCTTGGCTCTGGTTCTTTAAGGAAAATCCACACAACTGTGTCTGGTCCAGCCTTTAGAGAGCTACATGATGCAAGGAGGCTGCAACCTGCACATTTCTGGCTTTACAAGAATCACCCCCACACAGCCAGCTCTGACTACCTTGTTGCAAAGTTTGGGGAATTCTGTGGTGCCGATTAACTCATAGGTCATTACCAGCAAACGCCCTGCTTTTTGGGAATAAGTACAGATAAAATTCACATGTGCTATCCTCGAGGAGGTGTTAACATTTTTAGGAGTGATGATGTCAAAGATTGGGAAAGTCCGTGTTTGCCCATCTACCCACCTTTATACATACATTCAATGCTACCGTTGAAGAAACGCCTAAGACAGATTGGGTTGGGATCTCAGCAAAGGTGTTTACTTCCCAATTTACTTATTGTAAGCCTATTAACTTGGTAGCAAACTGTGTCCTTATGGCTGCACGTTATTGGTTACTAAGCAGTAGCGTCACAACAAAAAATGGATCACTCAAAGTTATTGCCGCTAACAGGAGGTTCGGTAATCATTGGGTGTGTTTACATCACACAGTTGTTCAAGTTTGGCTTCATCTCCATTAAGGAAATATTAAGATGCTTGAACGTGGTGAGTGGTTTCATACACTTCATGTCAGACTAGAATAATTAGCAGAGGTGAGACCAAGCCATTGTTTTTGTAAATTTCAGGTCTCAAGTCTTTATCCTGAGGTCCTGAGTCAAATCTCAAGCAAAGACAGCCAACTGTAAGTGTCAAGTCCCAAGTCTGAAACTTGAAGTTTCAAGTCCTTTCAAGTCTTTTTTTATTATGTTATATGTAAATAATAGACAATGTGTACTTTTTTTATATATATCTGTGTTTATCTTAAGTCGTGATGAAACAAGTTCAACTGAACGTACAAAATATTTTTAAAAAGTCATTCTAAAATGGCATCTTTAAGTTGTCTAGTTAAACTTTCCAAAAAAAATTTATAAATTCTGTGAAAAACTGTCAATATGATTTCCCAAGGCGAATGTCTTCAGATAAACGACCCATCCTCTGATGGAACGTCAGCGTTATGACGGGGAACCGATAGAGAGAAACTCCTTTCCCTAAGTTCAGGTACAGAACCCGCTTTCTGAAACGGACCTCCGCTCACCATCCACCGGCGATCTTGACCTGACGAGCTGTACGTTTTAAAATGGCGTGACAAAAAGAAGAATATACATTAAAGTCGAACGGCATCATCAGGGCCGTTCGGCTCGAGTCCACACCTCTGATAATTAGAACCTGGAAAACTCTGAATCCTTCTTATTATGTTCTTTTATATAAAATGCTAAAACTGAAACCTGTTATCATTTCACAACTGCAATGCGGTTGCTATGGTGATTCCCACTTTTTCTGGGGAGCAGGGCAGATGGGTAGCATCGTTCCTTTCACTAGAAACACAAGCAGAAGCACTGAGAAAAACTTTGGTTTTCACAAATCAGGCATTGTATAAAAACAACAACTTATAGAAAAGTCCCAGAAAGGCAGCTTTCTATTAACGCAGGTTTTTTTATTTTGTATGACTGAGATCTGAATCTTAGAAAAGGCTGTGTTTCCAAAACGTTTCCAGTCAGTAAAGTTTTCTTTGTTTTGTTCTATCCTGCTTCGAAACAACACTAGTGGGCCGGGAATACAAGCTTGTGGAACTCCTTTTTTACGTCGAGCAAGTATAAAATGTGAACGTTGCAAATGTATCATTCCCAAAAGAATCTGCACATTTTACACCGTTCTCTATAGAAATGTCTTTCTATGTCATGACACTGTACAAAATCAAATAATAGAAAAACAATACAGAATGGGAACCAAATTTTAACTCGCTTTTTTTTTTTACCTTTGTATATATATATATTTTTTTTACTTTTATGTTACTTTTTTTAAAGAAAGAATGGATTTTCAATGTGGTTTTTTTTTTAAAGAAAAAATTAATTTCCAAGGTGAGTTTCATCTTTTAAATAAATGTAGTGTGACCTTTAAGCTGTTTTTACATGTTTAAGGGGAACTATGGAGTAGCCTGTACTTTATTATTGATCGAGTATTTACCTTTTAGGAGCGCCTCCGTTGCTTCTGTAGTTTGTTAGGAGATGCTGTCGATGTCTTCGAGAACAAAAATGTAAAATAAAAATAAAAAATTTAATCAAGCCAGTTTGTGTGGCTCTCCTTGTAACATCTCCCAGTGAGCTACCAGTTTCTCTTTAAAGATAATAATAATAAAAAAAATGTTAGAATTAGTGTCTCTGCAGCGAATACAGTGGTCAGTTTTCAGGTTAGGTAACCAAAAACCTTGTCAAAGAAATAGTTTCTGTCAAAAATCACACCAAAAAGTAGAAGAAGAAGAAGGATTCAAAGGAAAACAAACACAAGAAAAACTCTCACTCAGGGTTGAGTGATGTAAGTTTGAAGTCGTCCACAGATAATAAGGCGGAGGTTTTCCTGGAGGTGCATCGCCCAGTTGCGACGCTGGTCAACTGAAGCAGAGAGGAGCGGGGAGCGGAGAAGAGGCTGTCCCGGAGGAGGAGTAGGAGAAGGAGGAGACGCGGCCTCTGCCAGCTGTTCTGTCTCTGGGAGTGGGAGGCAACAATACAGACCTTTAAGTTGCGTAACGTCTGTCAATCCAAACGATTTGGAGGAATTTTAGAAAAATATTTTTTTATTAAACTTAAACACTTCAATGCTCTAGATGTCGAAGGAATAATAGACACGACAAAAAATGCATCCCAGACAGACTCCGTTTATGACAGAAAATCTCTAGCTCGGGATCCAAGTAATTGCTTCAGCACGCGGTGCCGCCCTCTAGTGGTTAAAGCACAACACTACACCAGAAAACTTTATAAAAATAACTAGTTTTTTGGTCTGTCCCAAAAACTAACATAAAATTGTTGATTTTTTACTTTAGAGGAATGCTTTTTAAAGACATTATTCAAACGCAGATTGGTAAAGAGATATAAAATCATACTTCGCAAACCTCTACTTTTAGTTTGACTCAAGGTTTACTACTTTTTGCATAAAGCAGACTTTTATTCAGTTAAATTGGAAAGGTTGGTGCTATGTATTTTTTTGTTTATTATTATAATTAATAATAATTATTATTATTATTATTATTAATTCCAAAAAACAGTGGCATTAATTTGGGGGGAAGGAAGGCTGCCAAAAGTGTATCTTCCTGTTGAAACTGTATAGGGATAAAAGCGACCACACTCTGTCAATAACCTTTTCTTTTTGGCTGAAGTTGAAATCTTTACTAGGTTCTAACTAAAATCATCCAATTTAACAAAAATAAACACTTGGCAGCAATCCAGCCACTTTTCAGATTCATATTAGCTGGTTGTTCAGTCAAATCCACTCAGCTCTTAGATCCTTGCAACATTTTGCACAACATACTGATGCCACTGGTTGCCAAAGAATTTCTAACCTACTGAAGGTTTCAATGAGCCCATTATGCGGAAGTGGAAATAACACGATGAATAACGTGGATGTTTTTTGTCCACACGTATGGAGATATACAAGGTGGACATTTCCCAAACACATAGCAAAGGAAACTCTAAACTGGTTTTAAAGCAAGACAAATAACTCTCCTGGATTGGTACAGCTCAGTGGT